>JBCEWE010000416.1:80000-85000 GCA_039877035.1 Silurus lanzhouensis | reverse complement strand
CTCTTAACCTCTAACCCTAAACTACACTTTAACAGCCCCAATACTACCCTCTCACAATAATCTTCACAATCTACCCCTAAACAACTACCCTCAGACAACAGTCCTCACAATCTACCCCTAATGAGCCACTCTAATTCAACAATCCTCCCAATCTACCCCTAAATAACTACCTTTTCACAAAAATCCTCACAATCTACCCCTAATTAACCACCCTCACACAACAATCCTCACAATCTACCCCTAAACAAATACCCTCTCACAATAATTTACCCCTAATTATTTATCCTCACACAACAAGGATAGTTATTGCTTATCTGCTTAGAACAACTGACCTTTTACTACCCTAAATATAAGAGACAGATCATTACTACCAAAGTAACTGACCTCATAAACGTGAGTCAACCTTCCCCTTTAACCAACCCCTGATAACTACCCTCATATACTACCCCAAAACAATTACATTACACAATTAACCTCTTTAGGTCACAGATTAAAAACATAACTTTCTAACCTCCCCAAAGTACAAAATTACAGTTCTCAAAGGAACTACGCTTAAATAACCACCTCGTAAACCCAAATCCAAAAAACTACCCTCTAACTACCCCTATTCCAAAAAACTACCCTCTAACTACCTGAATACCCCAAAACAACTACCCCCATACCAATCAGTTCTGAAGAATAAAGGATCGAGTTTAATGATCCACCATTCTGACCATCTGTCAGAATGGTGGCAGTGTTTCCTCTGGATAAAAAAGGGGTCAATAAAGAGCCAAAATGATAATTGTGGTGTGTGTGTGTGTGTGTGTGTGTGTGTGTGTGTGTGTGTTGTTTGCGCGTGTGTATCTTTACTCAATAGGAGCTAAATGATAATGATCAGCTAAAGTGTGAAACTATAATGAAGTGATACTACTGGCATTGACATGGGAGAAGGACACCTGTGTGTGTGTGTGCGTGTGTGTGTGTGTGTGTGTGTGTGTGTGTGTGTGTGTATGTGTGTGTGTGTGCGTGGGAATAGAGTGGCCACAGTAATGATACCTAGACAATATCCCCCAAACACACACTGACAAAAAAACAAGGTGTAAATTAAAGTAACAGTGAGACAGACGGAGGGAAAGACAGAAAAGTGAGACAAAAATGAGAACGAGTGAGAGACAGACGGAGAGTGAGACAGGTCACATGCAAGGTCTCTTGTGGTCTTTAGCTCAAAATTCTCAGCATTAATTTGTCTGTGGTTTTGACAGCTAAAAATGACAGCTCATTTCCAGACAGCAAGGCTAGGTGTTATTGTCTCACACACACACACACACACACACACACACACACACACACACACACACACACACACACACACACACACACACACACGTGCAAGGTTAAATACAGACAGATTTTATATTTATAAAAAAAGATAATCAACGCTCTTTACTATATATAAATTAGTGTAAAGATCTGATTGAATTTGAATACAGCTACATTGTGACGTCTGGACGTCTGGGTTAAAACTTCTCCAGAACACCATGTATTTTGTATGTGTGTGTGAAAGAACCAGGTATGCATGGATCAGTACCACCTAAAATACACAAGAGTCATTAATGCACAAAGGGAGAGAAGGCTAGAACGTCTGGAACGTCTGGTCTGATCCCAGAGAAGATCTTCTGCAGCACAAACTGGTGAAGAAGTTTATCCTGGTGTTAATAGAAATGAGTCAGAACATCACAGTATGGAGCTGCATAGCTACAGAACACTTAAAAAGCCCATGCTGACCCTGAACACTAGCCAAAGCTCCTAAGCATTAGAACTGGACCTTGGGGTGATGGAAGATGGAGGCCTGGTCTGATGACTTCCTTTCACCTGTATACAGAGTGACTTACAGTTGAGGTCCCTTACTAAACAGTTGAAGGTTAAGGTCCTTGATTCAGGTTCAGTCTTGGCCTTGCTGGGATTTGAACTCAAAAGTCAAACGTTTTAACCACTAAGCTACCACTTGTTGAAGAGATGGCACCAGGATTTAATATGGGAAGAAGGGGAGCTAGCAAAAGAAGTGTGATGCTCTGGGTGATGTTCTTCTGGGAAACCTTGTGTCCTGGTGTTCATGTCTGATATCACCTATTACCTAAAAACTGTTCCAGACCCCCTGCATTTGTTTCATGGTAACGATATTCCCTACTGGCATATGGGTATGGTTAGATATGGTTCCATAATTCCATAGTTCCTTCCTTCCTGCAGAAACTCGTTGAGGAACATCAGAGTTCATGGTGTTGACTTGGCCTTTAAATTCACCAGATGTTAATCGGAGTTATCTTCTGTAGCACATACTAGATAGATATAAAGTCTGCACCTCACAAGCTCCAGGATATAAAGGATCTGCTGATGATGTCTTGGTGTCTGTGAGATAACATTCTAACACCATTTCACTGAGGAACACCGGCAGGTTTCTGACTCAATCACTTGCAGGAAATATTAAGACTAGGTTACATTTTTTCAGTCCATTCCTGTTCTTAGCTCACAGGGGTAGAAAACTTGAGCTTCAGTTTTTGTGAGATTTCTGAGATTTCTGAGATGCTAATCAAGTGGTCAAAAAGTGACCTTCTAAAAGAGTTCCATCTCCACAAGAACCCAAGCCTTTTTTCATGTGCGACTGTGGTCAGAATTTCAGATTAGCTAAATTAGCGATATTATATTAGGCATTTGCGGATTGCAGGAGAACATGAGGTGTTATCTCATTTGCATATTTATTTGCATATTTATAAAGCCTGGCATTATAAAGCAGAAAGCTGTAGAGCTTCACCTCCACCATCTTCACCTCACTTCTCCCCGTGTTAACGCTGAGATCAGGGGGTTATTACTCCACGCAGGAAGGTATTATGTCGTTACATGTCAGGAATGAAGTGTAACGTGAATTTTCGTAACTAGAATTCCGGGAAAGCAAACAGACGGGATCCAGAAGTGTGAGAAATAACGCAGCATCTTTGTCTCTCTCAGCTTTAAATCACACGTTAGACGAGGCAGAGGAAGTGTTGACAGTTTTACAAACAGAATGTAAAAAAAAAAGGGCTCGAGAGGATTTCGGGAAGAGCCTCACACACACAAACACACACACACACACACACACACACACACACACACACACACACACACACACACACACACACACACACACACGAGTGTATTTTAATTATCTCCGTATCTCATCACACACTTCCAGTGGAGCAGTGGGAGAAAAATGAGCAGAGATCTAACATGTGCCGGTCGACCACTAAAGGTTCCTCACTGAGTTCCTCTTAACGGTTCTCTAGAACATAATCATGGAGTTTTTAGGTTCTAGAGAACTTTTTCTTTTTTTACGTAAAAACGCTTTCAAAAAGCTCTATAGACATGTCATGAACTATCTTCTTCTTGCTCCCATTAGGGGTTTCCACAGCGGATCATCCGTCTTTATACACCTCTGTCCTCTAGATCTGCCTCTTTCAAACCACCTGCATGTCTTCCTTCACCACATTCATAAACCTCCTCCTTGGTCTTCCTCTTTTCCTCCTTCCTGGAAGCTCCATCCTCAGCATTCTCCTAGTGATACATGTCAGGAACTATAGTCAGGTCAAGTCAGGTTTATTTATAGAGCACATTTAAAAACAACAGCTGTTGGCCAAAGTGCTGCACAGAATTTAAGCATATAACAAAATACAAAAAATACAAAAGTCAACATAGAACACGGCAACAGATATTACACTACAGCTATGCCAGTGTCTTTACTTATGATCATACGCAACAGTAAATAAATACGTTTTAAGAAGAGACTTAAAATCAGCGTATGTTGGTGCAGTTGTTATATAGGGTGGTAACTTGTTCCATAACTGTGGAGCAGCCACTGAAAAGGCACTGATCTCCTTTCGATTTCAAGCGTGTCCTTAGCGTGAACACTAAACTGAAGACCACTAGTTGAACGAAGTTCCCCTCGAGACATTACACTGGAACAGGAGGAGATTTGAGATATAGAATGGAGACGGTCCGTGGAGACCCTTATAAACAAACAGCAGTGTTTTAAATTGAATATGTAATTTAACTGGAATCCAGTGAAGAGAGATCACACTGGTGAAATATGTTCCCTCTTCCTTGTTCCAGTTAACAATCAAGCAGCAGCATTTTGGACAAGTTGAAGACGAGACATTAGAGACTGTGAAACACCCAAGTACATTACAATAATCTAATCTGGATGAGATAAACACATGTATTACAGTCTCCATGTCTCTTCATGGTAAGAATGGCTTCATCTTTGCAATATTCTTTAGCTGATATAAACAACTTCTAACCACAGCATTGATCTGTTTATCAAAAGTCAGGGCAGAGTCAAAAGTAATGCCGAAGTTTCTGACATGTGAATGAAGATTATAAAATAGAGGTCCCAGTTTACTGGCCACTGCCTCTGTAGAAGCAGGGGAGCCAAAAATTAAGACCTCAGTCTTAGACTCATTTAACTGAAGGAAGTTGGCAGACGTCCACTCTTTAACATCTCTCAGACAATCAGACAGACACTGGAAACTGGAAACATCCTTTGGGTGCACGGGAACATAACACTGAGTATCATCTGCATAACAGAGGCATGAAACATTGTGCCTCTTAAATATAGCATACAAAGGAAGCATGTATAAAGAAAATAGAACAGGACCCAAGATTGAGCCCTGTGGGACCCCATATAAAATGCGCACAAGGATACAAACCAATCTAAAACACGTCCTTGAATCCCAATTTGCTGTGAGCGGTTTTAAAGAATGCCATGATCGAGAGTGTTAAATGCTGCACTGAGGTCCAGCAGGATTAAAACTGCACAATTTCCAGAATCAACAATTTAAAGACATTTAAAACTTTTAGCAATGCAGATTCTGTACTGTGTTGGGGTCTAAAGCCAGACTGATATTTATCCAAATGACCATTCTCCTGCAGAAAAGAAGATTATGCACTATAAAGGAACGTTTTCTTTTGCTTAGAGGTGAAGAAGACATGAG
>JBCEWE010000416.1:70000-72500 GCA_039877035.1 Silurus lanzhouensis | reverse complement strand
GGATGAAGACTTTAATCAGTGTGAGTTTCCAAAAATTAAAGTCTGATGGCAGTCTGATCTGAAATGAATCGATGAGGTAGGTTCCCTTTCAAAAGTATTGGAACACCAAAGTCATTTTTATTGTTTTTGTGAAACGTTGAAGACATTTGTGTTCGAGGTCAAAAGATGAATATGATACCGGCAGATGAGAATTTCAGTGGAACGCATGTAGATATCAGGAAGTGAAAGCTACATTTCAGCTCGATCTCAGATTTTCATTGTTTCACAAAAACAATGCTGTTCCAATAGTTTTGGAAATGACCCTACTTGGGGTCCTTTTTCGATTCCGACCATTTCTTCATTTTGTTCGAGTCTGATTAATACCTTCATCGAAACATGAACCAGCTACATTTACATTCAGGTTCAGGAAACCTCTCATCAGTTCTGACTCAACCTGTGTTAAAAATATTTGCCCTTTCTGGAGAATTCTGTCGAAACATTTCTTAAGATCTTAAGATCATTATGTTCTACAAAGAGCTAGCTTAGTGGTTAAGGCAATTAACTTTGGATCTGAAGGTCTCCTGGCCCCCTGAGCAAGGCCCTTAACTTCATAGCTGCACAGCTGAATGAATTAAATAAATGCACATGGTGGTATTTGGAGACTAATGGTGCTACCTGGTGCTATATCTGCCACAGTGATGTTTGACATGACACACGTTTGACATACAGCGACGCTGCGACGAGTCGTTCGAGGTGTTTCGAGCGGCACGTGCGCTTTAAAAACAGAAGAGCATCAGCGGAAGTTGAAACCTGAAATCTGAAAAAAATTCAAACCTTTAGCCAACTCGTGCATGATGATCATTGGAGTACAATCCACATGATCTCACTTCACACGAACCCTTCTCGCCAGACTCGGCTCCTGCAGACTTCGCCCTCATCCCCAAGATAAAGATGAGCCTAAAGCTGTTTTGACACTGTTGCAGAGAACCGGCGCGAATCGCAGAAGATGCTTGACACGCTATGAAAAGAAGACTTTCAGGACACGTTCCAGAAGAACACTGGGAGCACGGTATGACTGTGCAAGGGGACTATTTTGAAGGTGATCATGTGGAACCATAGAGTCTTCAAACTTTTTAATACCACCTCACAAGTCGCTCTGGTTAAGTGCGTTCGCTAAATGCCATAAATGCAAATGTAAATGTAAACTTCTAAAACATATACAGGATCTCAGGAGAGGGATGTTGAAGAATTTCTTAATCATTAGATCCACTATGGCTCACCATGAAGTCCATTATGAACAAGAAGAGAAAACCACCAAGTGACATCACTATGAATCCAAAATCTCTAATAAGAAAAGACAAAAACCCACTGGGAGTCTACATAAAATTACATTTATGGTGTTTGACATATGCCTTTATCCAAAGCAACTTACACCTGAGGAGATGATCTCGCTCAAGAACCGAGCAGCGGTAACTTGGTGCTGCTGCGATTTGACCTTCCGATCCATTGTCAAGTCAAGTCAAGAGGCTTTTATTGTCATTTCTACTATACACAGTGGTACACAGTACACAGTAAAAATGAGACAACGTTTCTCCAGAACCCTGGTGCTACACTAAACAACAAACAGACAAAACAACATTAAGCTAAAACACAAGTTACATAAAGTGCATCGAGTGCAACCTGGTGCAAACAGTGCAGACAGACAGTGCAGACAGACAGTGCAGACAGACAGTGCAGACAGACAGTGCAGACAGACGACACAAGACAAGACACAAAACCCAATATAGCGCCGACCAGTAAACCTACTGTATACTTGATTATACAATACTGTACAAGAAAACTGTAAAAACTATACAACATATAAACTATATCCCAGAAGTGACTATAAACAGTGTAGTGCAAAAAATACAGCAGCAGTCGAAGGTGCAAAAAACAGCATGTAAACAGTATAATACAGTAAAAATGATACAGTAAAAATGATAAGTGTGCAAAAACAGCAGTTGAGAGTGGTACAGTCGAAAATAATAAATAATAAATAATGAATAATGAATGGTGGTGGAATGGATTGAGATGAGTGATGAGTGTGTGTTGGGTGTTAAGTCCAGGAAAAATGTTTTCAGTTTGTTACACACATTTGAGTGAGTGTGTGTGTGTGTGTGTGAGAGAGTTCCGTTTCAGTTCTGTATTGTCCAATGCCTTAGCCACCGAGTCGCCCCTATATCATTCTGTTCTGTTCTAGAACCCGCTGGGGCAGAATTCCTTCAATATACACAATAATATAACACTCGTGTTCATCCCACACACATCTTTAAATATTTTACACCAAATTAGCTTCCAGTGTAAACCGGATCACAAGACGCTAACGCTACACCGCTCTAAAACAAATTCACACGATGTACTTCTTGTGGTATTTAAATGAATCTGAGAGCCGTGATGATGACAGCGCCGGAAAAGTCAAGCCGCCGGCACACTGAGCATATTTAGGGTTGATTGACAGGTGCTAACAAAAAACTAAACAAAA
>JBCEWE010000416.1:40000-62500 GCA_039877035.1 Silurus lanzhouensis | reverse complement strand
GCTGTGCCTGAACATGTCCCAATCTGCGTCATCTAATGCGACCTGCAGACCGGCCATGAATTGAACCTCCCTCTAAACCGGAGCTTCCTGTTTTACCGTTTGTTTGTATACAGGCATGAGGAAGATGGCGGCATGGTCAGATTTCCCAAACGGTGGATATAATTGTGCCTTGAAGCTGTTCTTGAATGTGTGTAGCAGTGGTCCAGTGGTCCTTCGCCCCTGGTGGGGCAGGTGATGTGCTGCTAAAAATTTGGCAGTGCGCGCTTGAGGTTGGCACTGTTAAAGTCCACCACCACAATGAGCACAGCATCCCAATGATGTGTTTGGTGTAGCGTTAGTGTCTCGTGTATGTCCTGTATCACAGTGTTTGTGTCCGCTTGAGGTGGAATATAAATGGCACTGACTATGACCGAGCTGAATTCCCGACGTAGATAAAAGGGTCGACATTTGATGGTCAGTAGTTCCAGATTTGGTGTTTAGGAGCGTGAAAAAGAAACAATGCTTGCGCTGTTGCACCAGTGATTGTTCACCATCAGACACACTCCACCTTCCCTTGACGTCCCTGACTCCAGTCTTCTGTCCATGCGGTGAACCGTGAAAAACTCTGCTGGCTAAATGGTGTGGCTGCTGGGTTCAGCCATGTCTCAGTGAAGCAGAGAAGGTTGCAGTCCCGAATGTCCCTCTGGAACTTGACTGGACGTTGGCTAACAGGATACTAGGTAAGGGAGCTCAATGTGCATGTTTCCCTCACGGACGCCAGTACGTGTTCTTCATCAGTCTCACTCGGCCAGCATAGGTCCGAGTTTAAAAATGTTGAAAAGTGTGTATAATAGATATGAGATATAAAAGATATAAGAGTGGCTCTGTCATATGTAACGATGACTATCTTATATAAAGAGAATGGTATCTATGAAAATAAATATATAAAATAAACAAAAAAGACAAAGTGACGGCAGCCGATCTCACCGGCGCCATTTTGCTCCTTTTACACCTGAATAATTTATAGAAGGTAATAATATATTACGTATGTAACCCTAGTTCCTTGAGAAAGCTATAAAAAGCACTGTAAGGAAAAGGAACCGCTTTAGCGACGCCGTCAGTGTGGCAAGGGGACGCAGCGTCTCATTCCCTCAGAGAACTAGGGCTACATAGGTAACCTAGAGATGTTCCCTTTCAGTAACTTAAGCTGCGTCGCAATGCTTTGGGCAAGTCCAATACTGCCAGACTAACCAGTCCCTGACTAGTGTAAAGTCAAGCTTATAGAACCTGACAAAGGTTGGCAGGGTGGACCAACCTGCAACATTGCAAATATCCTGGAGGGACACTCCAGAGCAGTGGTCCCCAACTTTTTTTGCACCACGGACCGGATTAATGTCAGACAATATTTTCACGGATGGGCGGTTGTATAAATACAACAAATTAAAATCATACGACTGGCATAAAAACTGATATTTTCTAAATATAATAATAATCACGAATCCACTGTGTTGTTGTTTGTTCATTTTGCTAGCTTGGGGGTTTGAATTTAGCGGTAATGTATTATGTGTTACCGGCCGGAGCTCCTTTAAGAAGGTAGCGGATGTAGGTAAGACATGTGAGACATTTACAGGCCCTCTCAGTGGCCCCCTAATTTCTGGATTTCACTCCAGGCATGGCCAGTGCCTTCTTGCACCCTAGAGTGGGTTACATCCCCAAGGTGCCCCAAGGTACATCCCCATGTGACTGAGGCAAGCATCTTGACATGCATCAAGAGTGAATCATAAACAGATGTGGCAAAGAGAATCCGGTAATTTTCCCAAATAAAACATCAGATAATAAATTAAACAGAAATAATGTAAGTTATGTATTCTTTCTGTGCGGCCCGGTACCAAATGACCCACGGACTGGTGCCGGTCCATGGCCTGATGGTTGGGGACCACTGCTCCAAAGGACCAAGCCTTAGAGGCTACCACACTCCTGGTTGAGTGAGCTCTGACCCTGAATAGAGCGGTGCAACCAGAGGACTCATAGGAGGACGTGATAGCATCAATAATCCATCTGCTGAGGGTCTGCTTATTAGCAGGAAGGCCTCTCCTTGTTGGGTTGTTCTGACTTCCTCCAGAGAATCGTCCTATGGACATAACTGTCCAGTGCTCGTACCGGACACAGCTAGTTCAGCTTTTCCTGGTCTGGGGCCTAAAATGGAGGAGGACAGAATGCCTGGAGACTAACAGGTCGTGGGACGACCAAGGGCACCTTGGGGATGTAACCCACTCTAGGGTGCAAGAAGGCACTGGCCATGCCTGGAGTGAAATCCAGAAATGAGGGGGCCACTGAGAGGGCCTGTAAATCCCCTAATCTCCTCAGAGAGCAGATAGCCAGCAGAAACACAGTCTTGACTGTGAGATGCCTCCATAAAAGGACCAGAACTGCGAGGAGTAAGGGCACCCTCCTCGAAGAGTGCCGATTGGGAGCGGAGCGATCATATTGACATGTGAGTGCAGTGCTCGCTGATAAACATAGTTATGGATGATGCAAAAATGCATAGTGGGTAAAGCAGTGCAGAAAAAACACAGAAAGTGACAATGTTAACATGTTTTTTGATAGCATTGCATGATGAGCCACTGTTCAGGGCAGTAACAGCCAAAGGAAAAAACATATATAATTCAGTCTGATTGTGTGGCTCTGAGGCACCTGTAGGATTTCCCAATGGGAGAAAGGTGAATAGTCCATGGTTGGGGTGAGAGGTATCTTCGATGATACCCCTCGCCCTTTGCAGACAGCGTTTATTGTAAATGTTTTCCAAGGTGGGTTTACACCACCCTCCGAAGGGCTTTACGGCCCGAAGCAGTGCAGCTGCTTAACCACACTGTGATGCAGTAAGTGAGGATGTTTTTAATGGTGCAGTGGTAAAAGATCTCCAATATCATCTAGCATAGGAAAAACAGCCTCTGTTTTGGATTTCTGATGAAAATAGAAGAGTTCAGAGAGCAGGTGAGATCCTCAGAGATGCGGCCTCCAAGGAACTTAAAGCTGAGAACACGCTCAACAGTGTGGGGGAGTGGGAGCTCAGTGGTTAAGGTGCTGGGTTACTGGGAAGATCAGGGGTTCAAGCCCCGGTATTGCCTAGCTGCCACTCTTGGGCCCTTGAGCAAGAGCCTTAAAAACAAGCCTCTAAACAAGCTGGAATATCTGAAGAACGAATTTCACCATGCTGTAATGTATATGTGACAAATCAAGTCTATTCTTCAGCAGCAGCTGCGTTGATGTGAAAGTGAGGGTGATTGTCAGCTCGTCTAAAATCAAAAATAATCTCTTTTGTCTTCTTGGTGTTGAGTTCCAGGTTATTGTCCTCACACCATGATACTAGGTGCTGGATCTCCTCCCTGACATGTAATTGGTGTTTAGGCCTCTTTCTCAGTGTTTCAGCCTTTTTCTTAATGTTTAAGCCTCTTTCTTAGTACTTAAGCCCCTTAGGACTCTTGATTAGTCTAAACCCTGCCTGTAAGTGTATTTAGACCTGATTTTTGCCATTGGCCTTGTTATATACTAAGGCGTACTGTTTGTCCTTTGTGCTGCTGTTAGGCATTAAGGCTTATTATTAGGTGTTTCTTTCTGTCATTAGTAATTAATGGTTTGTCTTTAGTACCTGTTGCTAGTGTTAATGATTAGTTTAGACGTGTTAAGGCCTTGGGTATGGTGTTTTTCTTGTTCTCAGGGTTTTCTGGCCACAAATGTTGATTTTCTGTATGTGTGTGTGTGTGTGTGTTTGCGTGTGTGTGTGTGTGTGGGGGGGGGGGGGGGGTGTCTGTGTGTGTGTGTGTGAGAGGTGAGAGACTGTGAAGACCTCCTTGTGTGGTCAAATGTGTGTTTGATGTGTGCAAATCAGTGTGTGAACGCAGAGAAAGAAAAAAAATAAAGAAAGAGTGAAGAAAAACAGGTGTCGATTTAAGCATTCAGAAATGTTTTAAAATGTGTGTGCGTGTGTGTGTGTGCGTGTGTGTGTGTGTGTGTGTGTGCGATATTATGTCTGTAATACGGCATTAATGACTGCAGGTACGTGTTTATAAATATATATGTATGCGTGTATGTTTGTGTGTGTTTGTATGTGTGTCTGTGTGTGTGTGCGCGCATGTGTGTGTGTGTATATGTCTATGTGTGTGTCTGGGGTTGTGTGTGTCTCTGTGTGTGATTGTGTGTGTTTGTGTATGTGTGTTTGTATGTGGGTGTGTTTGTGTGTGTGTGTGTGTGTGTGTGTGTTTGTATATGTGTGTGTGTGCTTATTTGTGTGTTTCCTGCTGTTAAATTGACAGACTGAATTAAAACTCAGCTGGTGGCTTCGCACTGTCAAAGCAACCGAATCGGTCATAACCCACACACACACACACACACACACACACACACACACACACACACACACACACACACACACACAATGCACAGCAATCCCTTGTTAATCCGTTGAGCTGAACTTTATTAACATGATGAGCTTAATCACATTCGGAAATAAGCCATGCAGACAACGCAACCTGCGCTAACAGCAGTAACAGTACACACACACACACACACACACACACACACACACACACACACACACACACACACACAAATAACAATATTGTTATTGTCATTAGTGAAGCTCCTTTTAGTCTAGCTGTGTCTCCCTGTCAGATTTGTTTCTGTTAGAATTTGTTCCTGTACAGTTTGTAGTGTTTAATAAACACTTCCAACACAATGTGGAGGTAACATCACCTTCTCGTTGTGTTTGGTTGATGTTTGGTTTAATTTATAATGAATTGGTAATGTAATGTGTAGATCAGGTCAGGTGATTTTTGTTTTGTTCGATTTGGTTTTATTTGGAGAGGGTGGGGTTTGTGTGTTTTGTGGAAGGTTTGTGTAGTGTTTGTGTAGTGTTTGTTTAGAGTTTATGTTGTGTTTTATGGTGTTTGTTTGGTGTATAAACATAGTGTTGACTTGTTGTTTAGAGGTGATGTAAAGGCTCATGTAGTGAGTAGATTGTGCTTGTTTGGTGTTTAGACTGTGTGTTTGGTATCTATCAGTGGTTAAGGCATTTGATTCAAGGCCCTTATTCCTCAACTGTTTAGTTGTAAGTCGCTCTGGATAAAAGCGTCTGCTAAATGGCATAAATGCAAATTTAAGATGTGTTTGTTGCTTAGATAAAATGTTTATGCTTGGTGTTGTGTTTTTTAAGCTTGGTGGTCTGGTGTGTAGACTTGGTGTTTGGTGTTTAGGTGTGGTGTTTGATGGTAAAGTGAGGTTGGGTAAGACAAAGAAAGGCGAGGTATCTCACTTTAACTCACCTCACTTTACCTCACCTTACTATTCCTCACCTCATCTCACTTTACCTCCCCTTACCTCACTTTTTCTTACCTCACCCAACCTTGCTTTACCTCACCTCACTTTACCTTACCTCGCCACATGTTAAATCACCCTACTTTGCCTCACCTCACTTTACCTAGCCTCTTCTCACATTTCTTACCTAGCCTCACCTTGCTTTACCTTACCTCACTTTACCCTACCTCATCTTGCATTACCTTACCTCACCTCGCGTTACCTTACCTTACCTCCCCTCACTTTACCTTACCTCACCTCACATTACCTTACCTCCCCTCACTTTACCTTACCTCACCTCGCGTTACCTTACCTCCCCTCACTTTACCTTACCTCACCTCGCGTTACCTTACCTCCCCTCACTTTACCTTACCTCACCTCGCGTTACCTTACCTCCCCTCACTTTACCTTACCTCACCTTGCGTTACCTTACCTTACCTCCCCTCACTTTACCTTACCTCACCTCGCATTACCTTACCTCTCCTCACTTTACCTTACCTCACCTTGTGTTACCTTACCTCCCCTCACTTTACCTTACCTCACCTCGCATTACCTTACCTTACCTCCCCTCACTTTACCTTACCTCACCTCGCATTACCTTACCTTACCTCCCCTCACTTTACCTTACCTCACCTCGTGTTACCTTACCTCCCCTCACTTTACCTTACCTCACCTCGCATTACCTTACCTTACCTCCCCTCACTTTACCTTACCTCACCTCGTGTTACCTTACCTCCCCTTACTTTACCTTACCTCACTTCGTGTTACCTCACCTCCCCTCACTTTACCTTACCTCACCTTGTGTTACCTTACCTCCCCTCACTTTACCTTACCTCACCTCGTGCTACCTTACCTCCCCTCACTTTACCTTACCTTACCTCACCTTGTGTTACCTTACCTCCCCTCACTTTACCTTACCTCACCTTGCATTACCTTACCTCACCTCGCATTACCTTACCTCACCTTACGTTACCTTACCTCACCTCGCGTTACCTTGCCTCACCTTGCTTTACCTCACCTCACCTTGCTGTACTTCGCCTTGCCTTGTGCCTCGACATGCCACACTGCCGCAGACCCTTTAAATACAACACAATAATCTAATACAATGTACAATTTCAAGCCATACACAACAAATTAGCAGTTTATTAAACACCTGTCTCATGCCATGGTGTCATCATAGGCTTTCTCTCTCACACACACACACACACACACACACACACACACACACACACACACACACACACACACACACACTGTGCTGTTTGGTGTTTTCCCACTTTAACACACCAGAATAATCACAGGAGTGTTAATGAGCTGATGAGTCAAGTCAGATGCGTTAAAGCAGAAACACACACAGCAGAACCAGATAACCACAACACTCCAGAAGACACAACTTAAATAATGCACACAACAAACAGCACACAACTCACAAATGAAGTAACCACGGTTTTAGGTTGTATATTTCACTTCCAATTGAAGTGAAATCACTATCTATCTATCTATCTATCTATCTATCTATCTATCTATCTATCTATCTATCTATCTATCTATCTATCTATCTATCTATCTATCTATCTATCTATCTATCTTCCTGTGTTTCTTCAGTGTATTACGTTTTTCCTGGGGATTCAAAATAAAGGTGAATTGTGAAAATAAACTAGTTAACGTCTTGTAAATGTGCTTAAACGTATTTCTGTGACCAAATCAGTTTCTTCTTTTTTGTCAGTCACTGTGGAATAAAAAACAGCTCCTACATCCACAAGGATATGTTTGAGACTGTGCAGGTTGTGCGCTCTGACGTGTGACGCTCTATCAACATCCAATCAAAGAACATGAAATGTTGACATGATCAAACACCTTCTAGAAGACCCTGGTGTTGCCAACTCAAAATCTGGTTTGTTAAAGTGACATTTTTGCGATTAAAAAAGTGCTGACTCAGACAGATTCCTTTGACCTCAGTAACATGATGTGTGTTGACTGAAATCTGATTGGACAGAAACCCATGTATAGACACTTGGTGGTGCCAAGTTTTTTTTTTAATTCATAAAATGAATTAAAAAACACTATTGAGAATAACTGAATACATATTCCTGGACAAAAATATATAAAAACATAAGTCAGTGACTCTGATGCCCACCGCTGCAAAACACACAACACATTCAGTGTTCACATTAATCCCAAAGGTGTTCAAAAGGGTTGGAGCTTTATAGCAGGAGATCTTCCACTCCAACATATGGAAAGCAGATCTTTATGGAGCTGACTTTGTGCACAGGGGGATCATCAGGCTGGATAAGGTTTGGGTCTCCTAATTCAAGTCTTCTTCTTCTTCTTCTTCTTTCGGCTGCTCCCATTAGGGGTCGCCACAGCGGATCATCCGTCTCCATACCACCCTGTCCTCTACATCTGCCTCTTTTACACCAACTACCTGCATGTCTTCCCTCACCACATCCATGAACCTCCTTCTTGGCCTTCCTCTTTTCCTCCTACCTGGTGGCTCCATCCTCAGCATTCTTCTACCAATATAATTCATGTCCCTCCTCTGCACATGTCCAAACCATCTCAATCTCGCCTCCCTCACCTTGTCACCAAAACATCCTACATGCGCTGTCCCTCTAATAAACTCATTTCTAATCTTATCCATCCTCGTCACTCCCAACGAAAACCTCAACATCTTCAGCTCTGCTACCTCCAGCTCCACCTCCTGTCTTTTACTCAATGCCACTGTCTCTAAACCATACAACATCTCAGGTCTCACCACAGTCCTATAAACTTTTCCTTTCAATTTTGCAGATACCCTACTATCACAAATCACTCCTGTCACTCTTCTCCACCCACTCCACCCTACCTGCACTCTTTTCTTCACTTCTCTAACACACTCTCCATTACTTTGCACTGTTGACCCCAGGTACCTGAATTCCTCCACCTTCTGAAGCTCTTCTCCCTGCAACCGCACCACTCCACTGCCCTCCCTCTCATTCACACACATGTATTCTGTCTTACTCCTACTGACTTTCATTCCCCTTCTCTCCAGCGTGTACCTCCACCTCTCCAGGATCTTCTCAACCTGCTCCCTACTCTCACAACAAATCACAATATCATCCGCAAACATCATAGTCCAGGGAGACTCCTGTCTGACCTCGTCCGTCAACCTGTCCATCACCACTGCAAACAGGAAAGGGCTCAGGGCCGATCCTTGATGCAGTCCAACCTTCACTCTAAACCAGTCTGTCGTACCTACTGCACACTTCACTGCCGTCACACTGTCCTCATACATGTCCTGCACCACCCTCACATACTTCTCTGACACACCTGACTTCCTCATACAATACCACAACTCCTCTCTTGGCACCCTGTCGTACGCCTTCTCTAAATCCACAAATACACAATGCAATTCCTTCTGTCCTTCTCTATACTTCTCCATCAACATTCTCAAAGCAAATAAGGCATCTGTGGTGCTCTTCCTCGGCATGAAACCATACTGTTGCTCACAGATGGTCACCTCTTCTCTCAGCCTGGCTTCCACTACTCTTTCCCATAGCTTCATGGTGTGACTGATCAACTTAATACCCCTGTAGTTACTGCAGGTCTGCACATCTCCTTTATGCTTAAAGATCGGTACCAGCACACTTCTTCTCCATTCCTCAGGCATCTTCTCACCTTCCAAAATCCTGTTAAACAATCTGGTCAAAAACTCCACTGCCATCTCTCCTAAACATCTCCACGCTTCTACCGGTATGTCATCTGGTCCAACCGACTTTCCACTCTTCATCCTCTTAATCGCTGCTCTCACTTCCTCCTTGCTAATCCTATCTACATCCTGCTTCACCAACTCCACATCATCCAACCTTCTCTCTCTCTGATTTTCCTCATTCATCAGCTGCTCAAAATACTCCCTCCACCTTCTCAACACACTCTCCTCACTAGTCAACACATTTCCCTCTCCATCCTTTACTGCTCTAACTTGCAGTACATCCTTTCCAGCTCGGTCCCTCTGCCTGGCCAATCGGTACAAATCCTTTCTCCTTCCTTAGTGTCCAACCTCTCATACAGCTCCTCATATGCCTTTTCCTTGGCTTTCGCCACATCCCTCTTAACCTGCTGCCGCATCTCCTTGTACTCCTGCCTACTTTTCTCATCACTCTGTCTATCCCACTTCTGTTTTGCCAACCTCTTTCTCCTTATGCTCTCCTGCACTTCCTCATTCCACCACCACGTCTCCTTGTCTTGCTTTCTATTTCCAGATGTCACACCAAGTACTTTTCTAGCTGCCTCCCTCATCACTCCTGCAGTAGTTGCCCAATCATCCAACACCTCCTTAACACCACTGAGCCTCTCTCTGACCTCTTCCCTGAACCTCACACTACACTCTTCCTCCTTCAGTTTCCACCATCTTATTCTTCTTTCAGTCCTCACTCTCCTCCTCTTCTTCTTCGCCTCCAGAACCATCCTACAGACCACCATCCTATGCTGTCTAGCTACACTGTCCCTGCCAACACCTTACAGTCGCCAATCTCCTTCAGGTTGCATCTCCTGCATAGCACATAGTCCACCTGTGTGCACCTTCCTCCACTCTTATACGTCACCCTATGATCCTCCTTCTTCTTAAAATAAGTGTTCACCACTGCCATTTCCATCCTTTTAGCAAAATCTACCACCATCTGCCCTTCCACATTCCTCTCCTTAAAACCATACCTACCCATCACCTCCTCGTCACCTCTGTTCCCTTCACCTACATGCCCATTAAAGTCCGCCCCAATCACCAACCGTTCTTTCCTAGGTACACCATCTACCACTTCATCTAATTCACTCCAGAATCTTTCCTTCTCCTCCATCTCACAGCCAACTTGTGGAGCATAGGCACTGATGACATTTATCATCATCCCTTCAACTTCCACCTTCACGATCATCACCCTATCAGAAACTCTCTTCACCTCCACTACACTCTTACTGTACTCTTCCTTCAGAATCACCCCTACACCATTTTTCTTTCCATCCACACCATGATAAAACAGTTTAAACACCTCCAATGTTCCTGGCCTTACTCCCTTTCCACTTGGTCTCCTGAACACACAACATATCTACCTTTCTCCTCTCCATCATATCAGCTACTTCTCTCCCTTTACCCGTCATAGTACCAACATTTAAAGTACCAACCCGAACCTCCACTCTCCTACACTGCTCCTTTCCCTGCCGTCTCTGTAGACGTCTTCCTCCTCTCCTTCTCCTCCTTCGGCCAACAGTAGCCCAATTTCCACCGGTACCCTGTCGGCTAACGATACCTGTGGCGGTCGTTGTTAACCCGGGCCTCGACCGATCCGGTATGAAATTCTCATTTGTGATCCGCATATTTGATTTGGCACATGTTTTACGCTGGATGCCCTTCCTAACGCAACCCTCCCCATTTACCCGGGCTTGGGACCGGCACTAAGAGTGCACTGGCTTGTGCCTCCCTAATGGCTGGGTTTGGGTCTCCTAATTCAAGTAAAGGTAATAATTTATGCTCCTGCATCCAAAGACGTCAAATACATTTGTCTATACAAACTTGTGTAAGAGTTTAGAGAAGAACCAAAATAAATATACATAAATATATAAATATCTACTGAAAGAGACAGAGAACGTTTAAAGAGAAAGAGAGAAAGAGAGAGAGAGAGAGAGAGAGAGAGAGAGAGAGAGAGAGAGAGGTCTGAAAAATAGCAAGAAAAAAACAAAAGTCCAAGGGGAGAAGAAAAAGAAGGAAGAACAGGAGGAGAGGAAAATGGAGAGATGTGCTCAGGGCTCGGTGGTGAAGGTGTGAAAAATGCACTTATCCATAAGGGCAGGTGTCTGACTCTCAGCTGCACCATTTCTGACAGCACACACTGAGGCTACACTAATATCTGCAGCACAACCGGAACTCCTGTCACTTCCTGTTTCCTCTCTGTTTTAGTGCTGCATTAGTGAGGTATAAGTGAGGTATTGGTGCTGTATTAGTGAGGTATTAGTGCAGCGTTTGTGAGGTATTAGTGCTGTATTAGTGGGGTATTAGTGCTCTATTAGTGCTGTGTTAGTGAGGTATTAGTGCCGTATTAGTGAGGTATTAAAGCTCTATTAGTGCTGTGTTAGTGAGGTATTAGTGCTGTATTAGTGAGGTATTAGTGCTGTATTAGTGAGGTATTAGTGCAGCGTTAGTAGGGTATTAGTGCTGTGTTAGTGAGGTATTAGTGCTGTATTAGTGAGGTATTAGTGCTGTATTAGTGAGGTATTAGCGCAGCGTTAGTAGGGTATTAGTGCTGTGTTAGTGAGATGTTAGTGCTGTATTAGTGAGGTATTAGTGCTGTGTTAGTGAGATATGAGTGCTGTATTAGTGAGGTATTAGTGCTGTATTAGTGAGGTATTAGTGCTGTATTAGTGAGGTATTAGTGCAGCATTAGTAAGGTATTAGTGCAGCGTTAGTGAGGTATTAGTGCAGCATTAGTGAGGTATTAGTGCAGCATTAGTAAGGTATTAGTGCAGCGTTAGTGAGGTATTAGTGCAGCGTTAGTGAGGTATTAGTGCTGTATTAGTGAGGTATTAGTGCAGCGTTAGTGAGGTATTAGTGCTGTATTAGTGAGGTATTAGTGCAGCGTTAGTGGGGTATTGGTGCTGTATTAGTGAGGTATTAGTGCAGCATTAGTGAGGTATTAGTGCAGCATTAGTGAGGTATTAGTGCAGCGTTAGTGAGGTATTAGTGCTGTATTAGTGAGGTATTAGTGCAGCGTTAGTGAGGTATTAGTGCAGCGTTAGTGAGGTATTAGTGCTGTATTAGTGAGGTATTAGTGCAGCGTTAGTGAGGTATTAGTGCTGTATTAGTGAGGTATTAGTGCAGCATTAGTGAGGTATTAGTGCAGCATTAGTGAGGTATTAGTGCAGCGTTAGTGAGGTATTAGTGCTGTATTAGTGAGGTATTAGTGCAGCGTTAGTGGGGTATTGGTGCTGTATTAGTGAGGTATTAGTGCAGCGTTAGTGGGGTATTAGTGCTGTATTAGTGAGGTATTAGTGCAGCGTTAGTGAGGTATTAGTGCAGCATTAGTGAGGTATTAGTGCAGCGTTAGTGAGGTATTAGTGCAGCATTAGTGAGGTATTAGTGCAGCGTTAGTGAGGTATTAGTGCTGTATTAGTGAGGTATTAGTGCAGCGTTAGTGAGGTATTAGTGCTGTATTAGTGAGGTATTAGTGCAGCGTTAGTGGGGTATTGGTGCTGTATTAGTGAGGTATTAGTGCAGCATTAGTGAGGTATTAGTGCAGCATTAGTGAGGTATTAGTGCAGCGTTAGTGAGGTATTAGTGCTGTATTAGTGAGGTATTAGTGCAGCGTTAGTGAGGTATTAGTGCAGCGTTAGTGAGGTATTAGTGCTGTATTAGTGAGGTATTAGTGCAGCGTTAGTGAGGTATTAGTGCTGTATTAGTGAGGTATTAGTGCAGCATTAGTGAGGTATTAGTGCAGCATTAGTGAGGTATTAGTGCAGCGTTAGTGAGGTATTAGTGCTGTATTAGTGAGGTATTAGTGCAGCGTTAGTGGGGTATTGGTGCTGTATTAGTGAGGTATTAGTGCAGCGTTAGTGGGGTATTAGTGCTGTATTAGTGAGGTATTAGTGCAGCATTAGTGAGGTATTAGTGCAGCATTAGTGAGGTATTAGTGCAGCGTTAGTGGGGTATTAGTGCTGTATTAGTGAGGTATTAGTGCAGCATTAGTGAGGTATTAGTGCAGCATTAGTGAGGTATTAGTGCAGCGTTAGTGAGGTATTAGTGCAGCATTAGTGAGGTATTAGTGCAGCGTTAGTGAGGTATTAGTGCTGTATTAGTGAGGTATTAGTGCAGCGTTAGTGGGGTATTGGTGCTGTATTAGTGAGGTATTAGTGCAGCGTTAGTGGGGTATTAGTGCTGTATTAGTGAGGTATTAGTGCAGCGTTAGTGGGGTATTAGTGCAGCGTTAGCGAGGTATTAGTGCAGCATTAGTGAGGTATTAATGCTGTGTTAGTGGGGTATTAGTGCTGTAAAAGTTCAGGTATGCATCAACACACACACACACACACACACACACACACACACACACACACACACACACACACACACACACACAATGCACAGTGAGCGTTAATGTGTGTGATTGTGAAGGGTAGATCTCAGTCGGAAACCTGCAGGAGATCACTGACCTGTAACTGAGTAGAGCAAAGTTAAACCAGCCTGGCACTGTGTGTGTGTGTGTGTGTGTGTGTGTGTGTGTGTGTGTGTGTGTGTGTGTGTGTGTGTGTGTTGGGGTGTAGGTCAGTAATGTATGACCAGAGCATCTGTTCTTCAAGGAAAGATTCTCTGTATCGTAGTCTACACCTGACCATATGTGTGTGTGTGTGTGTGTGTGTGTGTGTGTGTGTGTGTGTGTGTGTGTGTGTATGTGTGTGTGTGTGAGAGAGTGTATATGTATATGATTGAATGGTTAATGTTCAAAGTTTTTATTTGTCAATGCCACCATATGTGCAGACATACTGAGAATTTTAAATACCGTTTCTCTTCTCTCTTTTCAAGTGCAGTATAGACAGTGTGTATTAGCAGCCAGTGCAAAATCAGCAGTTCAGTGCAATTTACATGGTCCCTGAGTTACGATTCTTCAACCTACGTTTTTTTGATGTTACGATGACGAGAGCGATACGCCGAAATTGTAAAAAAATATGTAAAATTCCACGCAACAGGCAGCAGCATTGGATACGTTGTACACGCAGCTGGGATCAGTGAATCTCTCCCCCGTGAGATGCCCCACTCTCGCTAGCACTCAACCGAGTAAAGTTTCTCAGTGTGTATTTTATTCTGTTTCATACAGTTTTAAAGCCCAAGTATGTCTCCTGCTTGTGGTGAAAATAGAAGAGAAAAGCCATCAGTTTAGAGCAGAAAAAGAAAATGCTAAATTAGCATGAAGCGGGAAAGACTGTCACAGTCACAGCACTATTTCAACTTATATTTTTTTACTTACGATGGATTCATCGTAACGTATCTCCATCATAAGTAGAGGAGCGTTTCTCTCGGCTGCACTGCTTCAGTACGTGTATGTGGATGTTAGATTTTTTGTCCAATCAGATTTCAGCCTCTATGTGCTGCCATGTGAATCTAATCTGCTCAGAGCCTTCAGAATCAGTACTGCTGGACTTTTACCATCGAGAATATTACCAACAGCTCTGTTTCTTTATCCAATCAGATTTCAGATTCTCCTCACAGAGCAGATCACTGGCCCAGAATAGCGTCAGCATTGTTCCGTCCTCTGATTGGTTGTTCAGAGGGAAACTGTTACAGCCGAGTTCGACTGGTAAAACACGTGTGTAGCTCTGCACACGTTTATACATCTGAGTTAGACTTTTTTATGCCTATGGAGGAAGAGAAATTGATTTGGTCTCAGACACTTAAAAATCCATTGTGAAGAAAAGTTAGACATGGTGAGGAGGTCACCAACCCTGAAGCTAGCTAGCGTGTCTCAGCCTGGGAAAGGGTTTGATATCCAACTCCAGACCAGTGAATACGAGCGGTACCACTGGATTACAGCCTCTGGGGGGCGTTGCACATTATGAGTCTGCATCTCTGGTGAGTAGATTGTGTTTTATTTTTTGTCATGTTATTAGACAAATATTGATTGTGAACAGCTCCAGATGTTGTAGGTGCACAGTTGTGGTTGTAGTGTAGATGTTTGGAGTAACTGGGTTTGTTGTTTTAGTAAAATGGTTTTTACCTCCATATGTGAAACGTCTCTCTGTAATGCACTTGTTGTTATATTGTGTTTTTGTATTGTATTGATGGTTTCTATAATTGTGACGTGATAGTGGTGGATTAAGAGGTGGATTAAGTTGAGTACGTCCTCACAGAAGGTCCAGGTACCAAATACACGGCCCTCCACCGATTATATACATATATATATATATATATAAAAGCCGGGTGAATATTTCTCATAACATCTGAATGTGTATGGTGCAGTGTAGATCCTAGTATATGTAAACATACTGAAGTTCTCAGTACAAGACATTTGTGAGGTGCAGGACAGACAGCAGCAGTATGACAGTATATGTGTGTAAATGAGTAAGTGTGTGTGTGTGTGTGTGTGTGTGTGTGTATGTGTGTGTATGCGCTCAGGTAACGTCATGATCACTGATAATGCCAGTCTCTCTCTCCTCACCTTCTTCCAATCCTTACAGAGACATGAACTTCCTCTGCCCCTGTGCCCACACACACACACACACACACACACACACACACACACACACACACACACACACACACACACACAATGCAGAATTGACTGGTCTGATTGATCTGCCTGTACAGTGCTTTAATCAATGCAGAAAGTCTTGTTAGGGCATGTGCAACAATAAACACAATTGGTGTGTGTGTGTGTGTGTGTGTGTGTGTGTGTGTGTGTGTCCTTACTCTTCTGTCTCAGCAGCGCAGATTCTGGTCTGCTGTGCGATTGTACTAACACAATGATTCCATCACACAGACACACAGACACACACACACACACACACACACACACACACACACACACACACACACACACACAGCATGTTCACTACCATATGGTTTCTTTGTGTTTGTTCCGTATGTTAATCGCTCCACATGAGGCAAAGGTGACTGTGCTCTCGTTATCCTCTTCTAATTAGTGCTGATTGGACAGAACCATAAACACACACACACACACACACACACACACACACACACACACAATATAAACTATGCACTTTAACCTCACCTGTTATAAAAATATTTATCGAGATCAAACATGAGTGAAATCTTATTATTCATTTCCAGTCTGCCAGCTGATGAGTTGCTCAGTAACTTTATCGATCTTCAGGTTGTAGAACCATCTCTGGTGTCTGTCCAGAGTGTCTCCAACTGAGGAGAACTTCATCCAGAGGTAGGATGTCAGGATGAATCAGGCATATCAGAGGAGAAGAAAGAGACATAAACACTATTCACTGGTACCTCAGGAGGATATTTAACTTACTCCAACACCCAGACAGTAAAGCGTTACAGTAGTCTAATCTAGATGTTACAAAAGCATCTACTAGTTTTTCTGCATCCTGTAACGACATCATATTTCTAATTTTAGCAATATTTCTAAGGTGAAAGAAGGAGATCCTGGTGATATTATTAACGTGAGACTCAAAGGAAAGACTCGGGTCAATAATCACACCAAGGTCTTTGACTGCTGTACACGCTGAAACAGAAACACCATCCAGAGATGCTACATAATCAGAAAGTTTATTTCTAGCTGCATGTGGTCCTAGTAAAAGTACTTCCGTCTTATCTGAGTTGAGCAGAAGAAAGTTATCAAGCATCCACTGTCTAATGTCCTTTACACACTCCTCAACATTGTTAAGCTGATCTCTCTCATCTGGCTTTGCTGAAATATACAGCTGTGTGTCATCAGCATAGCAATGGAAGCGAATCCCATGTTTATGAATGATTTCACCCAGAGGCAACAGATATAAAGAGAAAAGCAGTGGGCCTAAGACAGATCCTTGAGGAACACCAAACTTTACCTCAGAGAGTGTGGAGAACTCACCATTTACATCAACAAACTGATAGCGATCAGTCAAATAAGACCTAAGCCAAGAGAGAGCTGTTCCCCTTTATTCCTACAACGTTCTCCAGTCCAGCAAGCAGGAGATGATGATCAATGGTGTGAAAAGCTGCACTGAGGTCGAGCAAAATAAGTAAAGAGACAAAACCCTGATCAGAGGCCAATAACAGTCATTTACCACCTTAACTAGCGCCGTCTCTGTGCTATGATGAGGCCGAAATCCTGACTGATACATTTCATAAATGTTGTTCCTCAGTAGATGTGAGCAGAACTGCTGTGCTACAACCTTTTCTAGAATCTTGGAGATAAAGAGGAGGTTTGATATTGGACTGTAGTTGGACAGCTGACAGGGTGAAGTTCAGGTTTCTTAATAAGGGGGTTGATACTGCAGTTTGAAGGATTTAGGAACAAAACCATATACTTGGGGAAAGAATCTTGACATCACACTGCAGTGTGGGTAATAACACGGGGGAGCAATTGTCAGGAATTAAGTCGTTCAAATCAAAATGGCAAACACCTGATATAATGCATTATGTAGGGGAGAGCGAGCAGTTTCAGACACAGCTACACACACACACACACACACACACACACACACACACACACACACACACACTCACTAACTCACACACACACACACACACACAGACACACAAACACACACGTGCATTATGGTCACATGACTTACGCACATCACCTCCTCCTTTGCATATCATATTTATGCACGCACACACACACACACACACACACACACACACACACACACACACACACACACACACACACATGCGCACTACCCTGAAATATCACACAGGACATTTACAGGTGTGAAAAAATTCATATTTAATATACAGTGTGAAATTCTACCATTAAGTGCATTCCTTCCAACACAGAGAGAGAGAGAGAGAGAGAGAGAGAGAGAGAGAGAGAGAGAGAGAGAGAGAGAGAACTACAGATACGAGATCAAAATTAAAACAAATTGAGAGGGAGAAAGAGAATGAAAAAAAAGCAAGAGAGAGAGAGAAAGAGAGTTCGGGAGAGAGAGAGAATTCAGGAGAGAGAGAGAGAGAGAGAGAGAGAATTCAGAAGAGAGAGAGAGAGAGAGAGAGAGAGGAGAGAGAGAGAGAGAGAATTCAGGAAAGAGAGAGAGAGAATTCAGGAGAGAGAGAGAGAGAGAGAGAGAGAGAGAGAGAGAGAGAGAGAGAGAGAGAGAGAGAGAGAATTTAGGAGAGAAAGAGAGAGAGAGAATTCAGGAGAGAGAGAGAGAGAGAGAGAGAGAGAGAGAGAGAGAGAGAGAGAGAGAGAGAGAGAATTCAGGAAAGAGAGAGAGAGAATTCAGGAGAGAGAGAGAGAGAGAGAGAGAGAGAGGGAGAGAGAGAGAGAGAGAGAGAGAGAGAGAGAGAATTTAGGAGAGAAAGAGAGAGAGAGAGAGAGAGAATTTAGGAGAGAAAGAGAGAGAGAGAGAGAGAGAGAGAGAGAGAGAGAGAGAGAGACTTTTTCAGTGTGAGTTTTCTAATTTTTTGGCTGTGTTTATTAAGACTTAAAAGAAAGTGCTAAAATATACAGTGAGAAAAGCGATAGGGAGAGACAGAGAGAGGAGTGAAGAGGAGAGAGAGAGAGAGAGAGAGAGAGAGAGAGAGAGAGAGAGAGAGCGATAGTGATGGAAAGAGGGGGATGGAGAGATGATGGGGGACATGTACATTGCCATTTTTCTTCTTTCCCTAGCTATTATTTTCTCGTTCTCACAATAACATACACAGCAAACGTCTGGCACAGCTGTCAGGTGCACTATCACCTGAGTGTGTGTGTGTGTGTGTGTGTGTGTGTGTGTGTGTGTGTGTGTGTATGAGATAATTCCCCATATTCTATTGAATAGCACTAAAGAAGATCTGTGATTGGTCAGAAGGCATGGATTGTTGTCTAGAAGTGAAGTTTGAAGGAAGGAGTTTTCTGTGTCAGAGGTGAAGGTGTGACAAATAAATAATAAAGCAGGTCGTCATGGAAACGAATGTTCAGCTGCTGTATGGGGAGAGTCAGACCCTCATGAGAAGGACGTTGTGAGACCACCTGGACCAAAACAAAGTAATTCTCGAGTATTTATCATATTTCTCTGATTAGAATATTTGATATTGAAATAAAATTCCGGGATTTTTCCATGCAGGTTTCCTGGGAAAGCCGGCGCCAGTCCCGTTAGCGCTACCATGCTAGAATCCTGTCAGTGTCCTTGGTGCATCTTCATGTCTTCACACATATTTGAGGAGCATTTGTCCGACTTGGAGGAGGTATTCTCACGAATAGTGAACTGTGAGAAGTTAAGGAATCATGGGGTATTTCTGGGCCATGTTGTCTCTCAGCAGGACGTCCAGCTCGATCCAGGGAACGTCGGGAAGGAAACCCGCGCATCGAGTCTTCCTCTGAGGTGTGAGACGACAGAGAGATTTAAAACACACAGCATCGTCAGATTAGCGAGTGCTGGTGGATGCTAGCACCACTTCCACAATCCACACAGATGTTTAGAACAAGGCTCCTGCTGAAGATGGTGGAACATCTGATGATGTCATACAGCGATTTTCTACAGGGATAATTGAACTCTTTCTCAGATCGGTCCTCAGGAACATGTGGTCTGACGGTTCTCACAACGTTCTCATCACTCAAATCATTCAAAAATTGTTTTTATCTCATCATGTCATACACAACTTCTCACTGAACATGTATGGGGATATAAAGTTTGGAAGGAAGTAGCAGAGATCGTGAGAATCTGATGAGTGAATGTAGATAGTACAACTAGCGGACTTTGCTAGTATGAGGTGTGGGTTTGTGTAGGCCATGAGGTGTTCTGATAGTTGGCGTGAAACTGACATGACATCTGTTTATTTTTATCTGTTTATCTGTTTAATTTATGGCCCAACAACATCTTCTCTTTGAAGGCTTCTCTTCTACCATTGTCATAACTGCTAGGCTTCCACTTCAGTGATTCCATTAACAATTCACTAGACTCCACTAGACTCCATTATTTAAAGCTTGATGGGATCAGTCTGTATTATTGTGCAGGCCAAGGTAGATTTTACATATGATGCACTCAGATACTTGAATCGCTGAGAGATCCTAAAGATCTCAAAAGGTTCAAAAGATCTCAGCCTTTTGGGTGTCTCCTTCAGAATGGATGTTGAGTGATGCTATGGTGCTGATGCTGGGGTGGTGGAGGCTCAGTGGTTAAGGCTCCGGGTTACTGATAAGATGGTCAGGGATTCAAGCCCCAGTATCATCAAGCTGCCACTCCTGGGGCCCTCGAGCAAGGCCCTTAACTCTCTGTCCACCAGGGGTGCTGCATCATGGCTAACCTCAGCTTTCCATCAGTGGGATCTGCCAAGAAAGAATTTCACTCTGCTCTACTGTACATGTGACAAGTGAAATGTCGCTTTACTTTAAGCCTTGGAATAACCGTTTTTAAAAGTTTGTGCAAGTCCAAAGAATCACTGCAGATCTTTGATGGTCATGGGAAAGGGTTTAGATAGCAGTGACCTTGTCCTTGTCTATAAACAAGACTTCTGGGCTTTTGATGTATCAGAGGAATGAGAACTTTCATTCACGTGGCTGATGAATATATTTGGCCTTTTACATAGGAGTTGATTCTGAACGAGTCTGGCTAGATCTTCTTGGTGGAGGAGATGAATCTGGATTTTGTCAGTTTAAGTCATGACTAATTTCTCCAGCATTATTTTTTGTATAATTGTATTTTTTTAAACAATGCAAAACTGCTACTAAAGATATTTCAGATGGCAGGTGTAATATATCAGAAGCCAGAGGGGGAGCTAGAGTTGTTCTTTTTGTCCCTGCTGCTGATATGGATATAAGATTTTAGCTTTCTCGTTTGAGAGCTGGATAATGATATGTGAAGATCATTTCTATCTGCTTGTAGGCTGCAGATGCTGGAGAGGTTAAGGGACAAACGTACCCCTGTTTCTGGCCTCCTGAATGTACTATGGGCTATAAGAAGGTGTGGTTCCCTCTAGGAGCTTGAAACACAGAGGTATAGGTTTTGTGGTGGTGGTCCACTCATTCTGACCTTCCTAAAGTCCACTTAGATAAGAGCTTTGGATTTTTCTGGTTCTTGACACTGTGTGGTTTCTTTCTCCTGCTATTGTTCAAGATAATAGGACCTGCCACAGGAATGGAACATCTCTAGTTGCTGCTCCTCCACAGAGGTCAGTCTGACAGGGTCAGTTTGCATGTGTTCAGTAAAGTCTCTCTTAAGAGTCATTATTCTGTCTATCCAGGCTCTTTAATATAGAGCAGGAGATGGAGCATTCAGGGTTCCCTCTTTCAGCTGAAAGAACCTTTCCTGCAATCCCCTCGACCTCTCCCTCATGGTCAAAAGCCATGTGTTCTCCTCCTTAAGACCAGACCTGAGGAGCATTCTTTATCAGAGAAGTGAACATTGATGCTTGAAGCACTTGCATCCTCCAGGATTGGGGTGCAGAGAGGAAGGTTGCTGATGAAGAAGCTTTGGCAGTGGTTCAGAATTGTGCTGCTGGTGCTGGAACACTCCAGAAGATCTGACACCACTTCAGACTCCAGGATGGGAAAGTGTTTGGTCAGGCTGCAGATACGGATGCAGGTCAGATGATGTAGAACTCGTACAAACAAGCCAGAAAGTCAACAGGAAAAAGCGAACACACGTTTTCGTGTTAACTGTAATTAGCGTGTAACTTGCGCGTGATTAGCACAAACCCGATGTGAAGCGAGTGAAGGACTCCCCTGAGTCTCTCTCTCTCTCTCTCTCTCTCTCTCTCTCTCTCTCTCTCTCTCTTTCATTGATTTCTCGTTATTCATGACTCCCCGCCTCATCAGGGCCTCCATCTTTCTCAAGCTGAAAAGCAGAGGAGTGACTCTCCTCCGCCTCCTAAATCTGTCCATCATTAATTTTCCACCTCCGCCCCCCTCCGCTCTCTTCATCCCTCTTTTAGATGAGAAATGAGGCGGAAAACCAAACAGAGTGAACGACAAAAAACGCAGCTGAAAGGAAGATCTGAATACAACAACGCCGCCGCCACGCACTCCATTCTCTCCCCGCTCTCTCTCTCTTTATCTTCTCTCTGGGTCTTTAACTCTCTCTCTCTCCCTCCCTCTCCCTCACTCTCTCGCCCTGAGGCTGGACTAATTAATAGGGCTTGGATGAAGGGATTAAGCGGCAGTGTTAAGACATATTTAACCTCCAGCACTCGCTCTGTTTCAATAAGTATTAAAGCGGCCTTTATAGAGAGCAGAGCACTCAATTAACCAGGACAAAGGAGAGAGAGAGAGAGAGAGAGAGAGAGAGAGAGAGAGAGAGAGAGAGAGAGAGGAGTCAGAGGGGAAGTTGGGGGTTCGAAGCATCTGCCCAGATATTGAGAGAACAGAACGAGAGAGAAATAATTTGGTGTAGCCTCCGGCGATGACATCAGTATTCGGGGGGGGGGGGGGGGTGTACCAGCAATATGTGTGTGTGTGTGTGTGTGTGTGTGTGTTAAAAAAGTAATGTTTTTTAATGCAAGTTTCTTCTTCTACTTTTTATGCTCTTTATAATTTCATTACTAAAAGTGTTGCTGCTCAT
>JBCEWE010000416.1:12500-37500 GCA_039877035.1 Silurus lanzhouensis | reverse complement strand
GAACACTGTTGCTATTGTTCACTTCAGCAGAGCAAGCTGTCGCTCTCTCTCTCTTTCTCTCTCTCTCTCTCTCTCTCTCTCTCTCTCTCCCTCTCTCTCTCTCTAACTCGCTCTCTCTCTCTCTTTCTCTCTCTTTCTCTCTCTACCTCTCTCTCTCTCTCTCTCTCTCTCTCTCTCTCTCCCTCTCTCTCTCTTTCTCTCTCTCTCTCTCTCTCCCTCTCTCTCTCTTTCTCTCTCTCTCTCTCTCTCTCTCTCTCTCTCTCTCTCTCTCTCTCTCTCTCTCTCTCTCTCTCTCTCTGTCTCTCTCTCTCTCTCTCTCTCTACCTCTCTCTCTCTCTACCTCTCTCTCTCTCTTTCTCTTTCTCTCTCTATCTATTCTTTTTTTGCCCACAAAAACACAATTAAGGAGTGGGCGGGGCTCAGCGGGTCGCCGGTGCTGCTGTTAGTAAGGAGCGTAGCGTCTCCCTAAAATTAGCCGTGTATGTGAACAAGAGGAATGAAATATATCATGTATATTTTTAATGTATATATAATAATAATAATCAAACCATGTGAGAGAGAGAGAGAGAGAGAGAGAGAGAGAGAGAGAGAGAGACATTACATTTTACAAGAAAGGTTGGAAAGGGATATATGTTTAAGCATTTCAAATATTTACACAAAACAATAAATATAAAAAAGAGAATAAATATATTTCAGTGTAATAAATGAGACATTTCAGATGTTTAAAGTGAATTCCTGCTCAGAGATGATCAACACCCCAAACATGTCAGAACTGATGGAGATTATTGAGCAGTGTGTAATAGAGATGTTCTACAGTTACCCTCATCTTTATTCACCCTCTAAACATCTACACTGGTTTCCTGGTGCCCCACAGTTCAGTCAGACCAGTTTGTTACTACACAGTATTTTGGTCCGTGTATAAACAGAGCTTTTTTTAGAAACCTGTAAATTGATGTCTCCAGGCGTCTACTAGATTTAACACTGAAGATAAACATGGACATTCGATGAAAATATGAAAAATATTATCAGAAGCTCAGCAGAAGGAGCATCCTTATTGTTCTGAGGAAACCAGTCAGGCAATGTGCTGGTCTGTAGCTAATATCCTATGTACAGTTCTCCACTGAAGATCTCCCACCTTTTTTTTTCAATGGGCCTTTTATACACCTATAATTTAGGATTTCCTCAGTGAACAGTGGTGAAAAGATAGTAAGCAACAGTATTGAAAGACAGGAGAGAAAAGCAGTGACCCATGTGCAGTTCCTTTCATTTCCTTTAGTGCTTTAGTGTTTCGTTAATCTAAAATGTTTCTGTTGTGATGCTGCTTTACATGCATTCATCATTGACACCATAAACTTAATTTAATCTGGTAAACTTCTCAAGTTCACCTTTTTACCCCTAGTTTCATCTAAAAACACGTTGATCTGGTCGACTCATCATCATGAATGTGGCTTCCACGGTCAGAAAATGGATTGATGTGGATAGAAGTCTCTTTGGCCCAGGTGCCGCTTGTAACCCGTGAGTTTACTGAATCTTCCACTTTTAAAACAACCACTGCTTTATTCATTCACGATGCTGATAATGTTCTTGTACCAGACCTGTTCTCCTATAGCAAGGAGAACATCTTCAACAGAGACATTTATATCAGAAACACATTTGAAACCATTTCTAAAGGTAAGCGAGGACGCAGCCCTCACAGAGGGAAATGCCATGACACCTTATTTGACACAACTCCTGTTATATACCAGATGAAATCAGGTTGACCATTAGTTAAATAAATAAATGAATAAATGAATCAATCAATCAATCAATAAATAAATGAATAAATGAATAAATGAATAAATGAATAAATGAATAAATAAAATTGTTAAATAGACATAAATAAAATCAGGTAATGAGAGTTAAAGTTTGGGTGTGTGTGTGTGTGTGTGTGTGTGTGTGTGTGTGTGTGTGTGTGTGTGTGTGTGTGTGTAAAGTAAAATTTTTCCTCTTTTAAAGATCACAGAGCTTCTTCACAGCACCACACAGCCCCAAACACTTCAGCACCCCCACACTCTTATAAACATAAAATCCAGGATTATGGTAGATGTGGCAGAAGTCTGGAGAAGATTTTGAGGGCATCACAGTCTGCATTTTGAGCCAATTTGTTTTTCCTGTTCAGGCATGTGACCAATTTTACTGCCCAAATATGAAATTGATCAGTTGTCACATAAACCTGTTTCTCCTGACGTACTTAAAACCAAGAATAAAACACTGGAGAGTAAAATTCACATTAAAGGAACTTAAAATAGGTTTTAAAAGCACAAACAGTGACTGTAACCTGGAGCAGTGAGTAAAAGTGTGAGAAACAGTTTCTCTCTGTGAACAGAACGGAGTCCTGTAGAACATCAGGGTTTAAAATAAAAGAGTTCACAGAGATGATGCGGTGTAAAATCCTCCACTGGAGCTCAGCAGTGTTTTTGGTTAACGGTGGTTTGTACAGTGTCTCCATTTTAGTTTAATATCATCACTAAAACATTAGTGATGATATTTCTCCACTGGGGTCCACCCTCCCACTCAATTTATTCTTATTTAAAACCTTAACACAGGCCCTGTAGAGCAGCTTCTCCATCACTGTCCCAAAGTTCATCTCCCCTTCACCCTTGCACTCCTGGAGGGGAACCTCTACACCTGTCGAGGTCAGGAGCGATGTCTAGCTGGGGAAAGGGTTCCTCTTCTGTAGGACCGCTCTTGCCGATTTTGTAGTCCTTCAGCTGAACACACTCCTCCTGCTGTTAGTGTGGACCTCCAGTGGTGTAGGAGCTGGTTGGGACCGGAGTCCCATACGTGCTGCCAGGTCCTCCACCTGTGACAGGTCTGTCCCTGCGATGTTCACCAGCTGTTTGTATGAGCTCTGGACAGTATGGGGGTTATTGCACTGGAGATGTCCAGACGACTCCCGTAGACCAGGGGCTCCTCCAGCAGCCAGTGTAGTGTGCCTTTAATCTGTTTCTTAAAAAAGTCTGATGTAAAAGACTAGTAATCCAGAAACATTCAGTGTGCTTGTGTCCATCAAAAACAAAGTTCTGTCCAGTCCTAGTCCTCCCAACATGTTTAAATGTCCACTGGTTGCTGTTCTTCATACCAAGAGCTTCAACCTGTTTGGTCTGCCCTAGATGTACTCTACAGTGCCTTCCCAGTTTTTTATAAAAACTCATGACTCCCCAGGAGACCCAAGTACTTAAAACCACCTCTCTTCCACACCAGACCTCCTGGGGACGTCCAACATGTCACGAATTAAGTAAACATTATCGAATTGCTCCATCACCTTCATCAGTCTCGATGCTAATGCTTTTGACAACAGATTACAGTCAGTGCACAGTAGTGACACTGGGCGCCAGTTCTTCAGGTGGGTCAGGTCTCCCTTGCTGGCAGCAGGGTCAGGATGGCTCTCCTGCAGCTCACTGTTAACTGACCACCTGTCACATTGTCCTTTAGGACCTCCAGCACACCCTGCCCTATTACTGCCCGGAATGCTTTTAAAAACTCGATAGGGAGGCCATCGAAGCCCAGCCAACTCTCTGGCCACTGGCTCTGTGATCTTAGTCAGGTCTTTGAGAAAGCTCTCCTCCACTACCTGTGCCACTGACCTTTCACTGCTATACAGCTTCGAGTAGAAGCTGACTGTCTTGTACATTTCAGTAGACTCTGACATGAGATCCCCTTATTCTGGTTCCACAGCATACATAAATCTTTTTTTGTCCATTCTTTTGATCTAAACTGAAGATAAGTGTTCCACTTTCTTTATCTCCAGAGCTTTTAGAGATCTGGCAATGTCTCTTGTGACATCGAGAGTGTACTGGTGAAAAAAATACTGTCTGTATTTTCTGCTGTACAATTGAAATCTCCTCCCAAAATTAAAAACTCTGCAGTGCTGCAATTTAAAATAACATTATTGAGTTTGTGTAAAAACTTAATTTTCTTCACTGCACTGGTGGAAGCGTCCACACAGATAAACACTAAAACCTCATTCTCATAAAAAAACATTTACTTTTAAAGCCTCCCATTTAAAATTTCTCCAGCAGTGTAAGAAACAGGAATTATATTGCAAGTAAAAAGCAGGGCAACACCACCACTAAGTGCCGTGTTGCGACTTAAAATCACCAACGCGTCAGACTCCTTCACCCAATCAGCAGTGTTACTGACATCACTGTGGGTCTCCTGCTGCATCACAACATCAATATGTTTCTGTTTAATGAGCTCATAAAGTTTTACTCTTTTCTCGTGTTCTCTGCTCCGTTCACAAAAACTCACAACTTGGACCCTGTTCATTAAAATGAAATAAAAGTAAACCAAACAAATGCTAAAAAAGTCTAAGTAAAACACGCCACACACTCTATCAGTCTTCAGCTGAGTTTTCACTATTGACCTTCGTTATCAGCTTCTTTGGTCTAAAAAAATGTCTTGATCTGTAAAAGTTCCTTCTCGTCTAAAATGTTTTATGTCATGGACAAACTGTTTCTGGTCTGAAAAAACACTTCTACTGACACAAACTTCTGCCACTTGATGATTCTTAAAAACACCTTTACGTGTTCAGCACAATAAAACAGTTAACAGTTCCTACTGTAAGTCTGGATTAAAAAATTCATCTGACATTGCGTCTTTACTGTCTGATTCAGGTTCCTCCACCTTCATATCTTTCTTGTTGTCCCTTACCTCGTTTCTTTTTGAATTTGTACTTTGAACATCTCCAAGTCTCCCCCGTCCCCTTGCACTGGTGTAGTGACCAGTGTCTCCTGATGACGGCTTTGCAACCCTGTGCCTGCCTCTGCCAGCGCAGGCAGCTCCAGCGCTGCTCCAGAGTCCACTGTGTCTTTTAAGGTTTTGCAAGGTTTCTCCTGGTCCGGTTTGGCCGAGCAGGGCTTCTCTGGGGTGGGTCCGTCACTAGTGAAGCTCTGGACTGCAGTCTGAGCTTGGGGCTCAGGCTCCCTAGGCCCTGATGCAGCAACAGTTTTGGGGCTTGCAGCAGTTTAGTGTTTGATTAAAAGGATGAGTCGGTCTAGTGATGTTTTGTTTAACCCTAAAACAAACCCCCTCTCTACACTCACACACACACACACACACACACACACACACACACACACACACATACACACACACACACACCCACACGACCCGCACAAAGTGATGGCGAGTCAAACTCTCACATAGCCTTGTGCTTGGAGACACCGTGCTGCACACACGTGTACTTTGCGCGCACACACACCAGCGCACACAGGCACGCTAGAACACACGTGCATGGGGGGTGGGGGGGCTATCTTTAATATTAATCATAATTATTTACCCTTTATGACTTTCTGCTGATGTTTCTGTGTTTCTGCATTCTCAGGTCTCTGCACAATGCTACAGACACCTGACAGTGCTGATCAGAGAATCTGAGTCAGTCACTTCTGGGCCCCTGAAAAAGGCCCCTAAACATAACCTGCTCAGGAGTATTAAGGAGATAAATGAAAGTCACACTGGATTAAGGTGTCTGTGGAATGCTGTAAGTGTAAACATTCCCTATCGTTTATATCCTAACACAGCTCTTCATCCTGAACCTTCAGGTGTCTTCACTTCTTCAAGCCCTGGGAATTCACCTCCATCATAAATACAGATTCCTCCACTCCTCTCACAAACACACACACACACACACACACACACACACACACACACACACACACACACTTACACACTTACACAGACAGAAGCTCAGCAAACTACAGCACAATCCCCTCCCTCATAAACCCAAACTCAGACATTGTTATGAGCAAGACACAAGGGCACACTGGTGTTTCTTGTCACTTAGTGCTGCTAGATCAATAGATCATTCTCCTCCAGGAGAATATATACATAATCCCACATTCCTATTCAGTACTGTGGCAAAAGTAAAGAGATCTAGAAGCCGTTATCAAACTCCTAATTAAAAAAAACCTGACCTTGACCCCTGTCTACTGTCCAATTACAGAACAATATCAAAGATCCCACTTTTTCTTCAAGATCCTAAAAAAGGTTGGATCCCAGCAGAGATGATCACACCTACTGAGGAATAATGTTCATGAAATGAAGCAGTCAGGAGTTAGGCTTGGTTACATTCACTTGTGACTCACAGTTATTTTATTCATAGAACAGGGCAATTGAGAGTTAAGGGCCTTGCCTAAGGGCCCAGTAGTTGCAGATTAATGGTGCTTGGATTTGAACTCATGACCAGAAGTCCAACATCTTGAACCACTGAACTTCCACCCCTGAACCTCATCGTAGCATAGAAACAGCGCTGGGGTAAAAGTCCTGCTATTGGCCTCCAATCAGAGCTGTGCCTGAGTGTGTGTGTAGGGGAATCAAGTGTGTGTGTGTGTGTGTGTGTGTGTGTGTGTGTGTGTGTTGGGGGATGGTGGGAGGTTAATCCTGATGTGTATTAAGTGCTGATTATAATGTCTCTCTCTGTGAGCTTTAACAATCGCCTGCTTCACACCTACTGGCAAAGTACTAACTTGATAATGAGCCCTAGCACACAGCTCAGCAATCCCCCCACCGCCACACACACACACACACACACACACACACACACACACACACACACACACACACACACTCATAACTCAGTCCCCCTACACACACACAACTCAGTTCCACTACACACACACACACACACACACACACACACACACACACACACACACACACACTCATAACTCAGTTCCCCTACACACACACAACTCAGTTCCCCTACACACACACACACACACACACACACACACACACACACACACACACACACACACACACACACACTCGTAACTCAGTTTCCCTACACACACTCAACTCAGTTCCCCTACACGCAAACACACACACACACACACACACACACACACACACACACACACACACACACACACAACTCAGTACCCCTACACACACACACACACACACACACACACACACACACACACACACACACTCAACTCAGTTCCCCTATACACACACACACACACACACACACACACACACACACACACACACACACACACACACAAAACTCAGTTCCCCTACACACATACAAACAACTCAGTTCCCCTACACACACACACACACACACACACACACACACACACACACACACACACACACACACACACACACACACACTCAACTCAGTTCCCCTATACACACACACACACACACACACACACACACACACACACACACACACACACACACACACAACTCTGTTCCCCTACACACATACAAACAACTCAGTTCCCCTACACACACACACACACACACACACACACACACACACACACACACACACACACACACACACACACTCAACTCAGTTCCCCTATACACACACACACACACACACACACACACACACACACACACACACACACACACGCATAACTCTGTTTCCCTACACACACACACACACACACACACACACACACACACACACACACACACACACTCATAACTCAGTTCCCCTATACACACTCAACTCAGTTCCCCTACACACACACACACACACACACACACACACACACCACACACACACACACACACACACACACTCAACTCAGTTCCCCTATACACACACACACACACACACACACACACACACACACACACACACACACACACACACACACACAAAACTCAGTTCCCCTACACACATACAAACAACTCAGTTCCCCTACACACACACACACACACACACACACACACACACACACACACACACACACACACAAAAACACACACACACAAACACAAACACACACACGCAACTCAGTTTACCTAAATTCTTTTATACACACACACACACACACACACACACACACACACACACACACACACACACACACAGATGACAGACACAGATATAGTGCACTTGTTTCCTCTGAGATGAATTCTGACACATATCATCATCACACCCTCCCTCTGTCAGATCCCGTTATCCGGCTGTGTCTCAAACCACTTAGTTTTTACTGAAGTTAATTAACACACACACACACACACACACACACACACACACACACACACACAGAAATATACTATGTTGTGTGTTTGTGTGTTTGTGTGTGTGTGTGTGCGCAATCCAAATCCTAGGTAGCCTTAAATAATTTACATATATTTGGGCATATGACACTTACTGCCCAAATAAAAAGTCCAAGTGTGTGTGTGTGTGTGTGTGTGTGTGTGTGTGTGTGTGTGTGTGTGTGTGTTGGACTTCTTCAGGCCAGCTAACACGCAATCATTAACATGTAAAAACTCATTAACACTTCTGAAATAGAGCCGGTGACTTTAGCAATTTAATTTATTCCTTGCTGAGGTTTTTTAGATGGAACACACTGCGTTCCTCTAAGTGCTTTTTCTTTTTCTTTCTCTCTTTGTCTCTCTTTGTCTCTCTCTCTCACACACACACACACACACACACACACACACACACACACACACACACACACACACACACACACACAGCTAATTCTAAGTTGATCTGACCTTCTGCATCGCACTTCCTATAAACATTCATACAATTGAACCAGTCAAAGCTAAAGACCAATGAAAACAGAAAGCTGTGTGTGTGTGTGTGTGTGTGTGTGTGTGTGTGTGTGTGTGTGTGTGTGTGTGTAAAAAGAGGAATAAGTGTGGAAGAAAGTGCAACATCCACAAGCGTAGTGTGAAGAAGAGCATCAGCTTGGCAGAAGACCAGGTCTTAATAAACAGTGTTCACTCTGGTCTCTCTATTCGACACCACACACACACACACACACACACACACACACACACACACACACACACACACACACACACACACACACCTAGCACCAGATTAACACCATCATCTCAGACACATTCAAAGGCCAGTACACTTTTAAATAAACATATGTGTGTGTTTATTGCTGATGTCATCAGTTCTTATCTAGTTTTCTCCACTTTAAATCCAAAATAAAACAACCACTCACACTGTTAAACACCAAGAACCACCACAGTGTTCACAGTGCACACCATCACATACCATCAAACACCATCTCACACCAACTCATACCATCTCACAAATGATTCACTGGCTGTCTCAATTACATTATAAACAGTCTAATTATATATATATATATAAATTATACACACCTTATGCCTTTCTTATGCATGTCAGCGAGTTTTTCCTTCAACACAGTCACCACCGACTAGTTCATCAGGGAGAAACTTACACTTATAAAGAACATCTTCATTTTTATCACCACATTATCTGCTCTGAGACAATGTTCATTGTTAAAAGCGCAATACAAAAAAACATGAATTGAAATGAAATATATATATATATACATACACACACACACACACACACACACACACACACACATACACTCACACACACACACACACACACACACACACACACACACACAGACAGCAAGCTTCATGAGTTATGATGGCGATGCATTACAATGACTTCATCGTAACTTGAAAATATTGTTAAGTTGAGACGTGGCCTACATATATATATATATGCACACACAGTGGAGCTAAATACTAAAATACTAACAAGTATTTAGTCAGCCACCAATTAGGCAGGTTCTCCGAGTGGAGGACAGAGGAGCCTCTTAAAGAAGAAGTTACAGGTCTGTGAGAGACAGAAATCTAGATTTTTTGTAGGTGACCAAATACTTATTTTCCACCATAATTTGCAAATAAATTCTTTAAAAATCAGACAATGTGATTTTCTGGATTATTTTTCTCATTTTGTCTCTCAGAGTTGAAGTGTAACTATGATGTACATCGGTACACTCATCTTTTTAAGTGCGAGAACCTGCACAATTGGTGGCTGAATAAATACTTTTTTGTCCCACTCTATATATATATATATATATATATATATATACATATATAAACAGAGGATGAGTCGGATGAGTGTCGGTTTGCGAGCAGAGGGCGGGGCCGAAAGTGCGCTTTTCAGTGTCTGCTGATGCCAAAAAAAGGAGAGAGACAAGGACTAAAATTGGAATTTACAAAAATTGCAGGAGATGCAGGAGATCCGTATATCCTGGCAGTGTCCCATTGTGTCATACCGCATGTACGCTGCTACATTTGCCTGCAACGCGAACCTTTAAATTTGTACTATTATCAACATCAGAAGATCGTAAAAATCGTCAAACCATCCTAGCTTGGGGACTACCTGCATATATATATATATAAATCAATAATCTAAATGGATGGTAAATAAACAGAAGTTACAGAAAAATCCAAATCAGAGTATTTGGTGTGATATTATTTGCCTGCAAAACAGAATTAATTCTTCTACACTTTTTGAAGGAAGTTCAGCAGTAGTTTTTGAAGGAAATCAGCAGAAAGTTTGTTCCAAGCATCTTGAAGAACTAATGCCAGATCTCATGTGGATGGAGGCTCCTCAAATCGTTCTGTCTCTTCATGTACTCCCCGGCAGACTTGATGAAGTTGAGATGATGCTGAAATCAGGACTCCTTGTTCTTTTCTAGGCTGAAGTTAGTTCTTTATAACATATTTGTATGTTTGGGGTCATTGCCATCTCCTTGGCTGTCCACTGCATCTACACACCTCCATTTCTTTGGGCTTCTTCAAAATAGCTTGAAGAGCACATCTCGAAAGTCCAGTCTGCTTTGAGATCTTTGCCTCCGAATAAACTTGCTGATGCAGTAGCTACCTTGAATCTTCTTGCTGTGCTCAGTCTTGCCCTGGTGTAGGACCTGTGCCATAAAACTTCGTCTTCCACAACCTCACCTTAGTACCAGAGTACAGCTCCTCACCCAGTCTGAAGCTTCTTCAGATGTTTCTGTTTCACTTCATCACTGGGTTTTAACCTATAGATGAAACTGATGATTATCAGCACCTGCTTGGTAGAATTGGTTCATTACACACCTGATTCTGATTATACAAAGTGCCTGACTTTGTGCGAGTGTAAAAATTTAAAGCCAGAGTGTGGTCACATCAGATATTAATCTGAATTAGATCCTTCTTCTGTCTGCTCACAGCATTTTGTAAAGTGATAAAAAAAAAAAATAATAATAATTGAAAAAATTCTTAATTTACATTTATTTGTAAAACTTTGGCACAGCACAGTATTTATACTTATACTTAACTAGCAGAGTTAGGAACTAGCAGAGTTAGGACTAGTTTGGAATGCTGGTTGATGTTCTAAAAGAAACACAGGGACTAGAATCTTGCTTTGATGTGAAGTTATTTGTGTGAAGAATCTTTTAACCAGAATCTGAGTGAACTGTGCTGCAGGAAAGTGAGTGAAGTGCATTTTCTAAGTTCACACCAGTCACAGTGCGACAGGCATGCTGACACTTCTGAGAACAAACACTCATGCTAATTACTCCAGCAGAAGGCTACAGAGATAATGCTAATGCACAGTCAGATTGTGGAGTTAGAGTTACTCAATAATTAAAGATTTTATTATTAGAATTACAAAAATTAATAATTAAATATATAATAATAATAATTATAATTATAATAAGTATTATTATTATTATTATTGGTATTATTATTATTAGTAGTATTATTGTTATAATAATAATAAGTATTATTATTATTATTATGAACTATTAAATTACATACTTCTTCATTACTCATTTATTATTGGGTGAACAACAAAAACAATAATTAATGGCCACAATAAAAAAAATATATATATATACAATTCCCCATTAAAACAATAGACGTCAACACCACACAAACCAACATTCACAATCACACACATCACATTCACCATCACACACCAACATTCACCATCACACACATCACATTCACCATCACACACCAACATTCACCATCACACACATCACATTCACCATCACACACCAACATTCACCATCACACACACCAACATTCAACATCAAACACCACATTTACCATCACACACATCGAGATTCACCATCACACACATTACATTCACCATCACACACACCGAGATTCACCATCACACACATCACATTCACCATCACACACCAACATTCACCATCACACACATCGACATTCACCATCACATACACCAAAATTTACCATCACACACCAACATTCACCATCATACACATCACATTCACCATCACACACCAACATTCACCATCACACACATCGACATTCACCATCACATACACCAAAATTTACCATCACACACCAACATTCACCATCATACACATCGACATTCACCATCACACACCAACATTCACCATCACACACATCGACATTCACCATCACATACACCAAAATTTACCATCACACACCAACATTCACCATCATACACATCGACATTCACCATCACACACCAACATTCACCATCACACACCAACATTCACCATCACACACATCGACATTCACCATCACATACACCAAAATTTACCATCACACACCAACATTCACCATCATACACATCGACATTCACCATCACACACCAACATTCACCATCACACACCAACATTCACCATCACACACATCGACATTCACTATCACATACACCAAAATTTACCATCACACACCAACATTCACCATCACACACACAAACGTTCACCATCACAAACCTTGTTCAGTATCACACACACCGACAATCAAATCACACACAAAGGTTCACCATCACACACCAACATTCACGAGTTGCACACGGTGAAGTTGGAGCTGGAGGCCATGGAAAAACAGATGCCTGAACTACATGCCAAGCAGTTCCAGCAGCGAGAGTGAAATGGATGCTGCAGCAGTGAAAGACGCGAGACAAGCCCCGGTCAAGGACGTCTCCCCCTCCACCACCACCAGCCTTTGAGGTCTCGACCGAGAACTCCTTCGCCCCTCTCTGTGAGACGGAACTCGATATTGTGATTCTTGGATATTCCATCGCCCAGCGTTTACGCGCTACCGGAGCCAAAGTTATGGTGCACACTCGCTGTTTCCCTGGTGCTCATGTTCTCGATGTCGCTGCGCAGGTACCTGAGATCCTGAACAAGAACTTCAGAGCTGTTGTTTTCCATGCCGGAATGAACGACACCAGGCTGAGGCAAACAGAGATTTTAAAGAGGGATTTCAGGACCCTGGTGGAGACGGTACGCAGCAAGTGCTCATTCTTACTGTACTTCCAGACGTACATAGAAAACCCCTACTATTTCTAACTTTGGCCACCGTGTACAGACCCCCAGGGTGCTACGCTGATTTTCTTTCAGTTTCCTCATTTTCTTTCAGACCTCTTGATCAATTTTGATAAAGTGCTGCTTGTAGGAGATTTTAATATTCATGTAGATGATGTAAACGATGCTCTAGAATTATCATTTGTCGACTTATTAAACTCTTTTGGGGTTAAACAAAACGTCACCGGACCAACTCATCGCTTTAACCACACATTAGACTTAATAATATCCCACGGAGCAGACGTCACTGATATAGATATCTTACCTCAGAGTGATGACATCACAGACCATTACCTCATACTGTACACACTACCGGTAGAGCAGATTAGCCGTGTTTCACCACGCTATCGACCTGGTAGGACTATTGTTCCAACCACTAAGGACAGATTTATAAATAACCTGCCTGATTTATCTCAATTTCTCACTAAACCCATAACTGCTAATAATCTTGATGAAATCACTAACAACATAGACCTTATCCTCACTAGCACAATAGACACCGTTGCCCCCATCCGGTTAAAAAAGTTTAGAAAACAAACACCTGCACCTTGGTATAATAGTCATACGCATGCCCTCAAGAGAACAGCACGTAATCTGGAGAGAAAATGGAGGAAAACTAAATTGAAGGTATTTAGAATTGCGTATAAAGACAGTATGCTCAGCTACAGACAGGCACTAAAAGCTGCTAGAGCTGAACACCTGAGCAAACTTATAGAAAACAACAAACACAATCCCAGGTTCCTTTTCAGTACAGTAGCTAAACTAACTACAAATCAGGGATCTGAAAAATGTGTTCCATCACAGTTTAGTAGTGAGGACTTGATTAGTGAAAAACCTGATTATTATTAGAATCACAATTGTGGCAGTTCAATCTCTGACAGCATCTCCTGACACAATCTCACCTACAACTCCACATCTACACTGTTTTACATGTACAGGACATGAAGAGCTGTATGATGTTATTACCAAAGCTAAATCAACATCATATCAGTTAGATCCCATTCCAACTAAACTATTGAAGGAAGTGTTCCATTGTCAAGTGTTCCATTGTTTCACTGTCAGGGTGCGAGCGAAAACAGAAGGCGGAAGCTCGCTCGAGTTTTAATAAAAGCGTGAGGGAGAGAGAGACACACGAGTACACACACACACACACAGACGCGCACACGCGCACACACACAAACAAGCACAAGCACACGGCAGTCCTTATGTTGAGAGAGTCCGAGGTGCGCTAGCTGACCCGAGATGTGCGGGGAGTTGAAGCGCGGCCGGTACGGGGTTGTGGAGTCCGGACAGAACGGAACGGAAGACATAGACATAAGCACAAAACAAACAACCCATACAACCAGTACGTAGCGTCCAACACATTCAATAACGAACGGGGGTTGGGAGTGAAAGAGGAGCTTATATAGAAGCAGGGTGGAGTGATGATGAACCCCAGGTGAGCGTGATTATGCTTGGAGCTCCAGAGAGAGTGGAGGCCTGAGTGATGATGAGCTCCAGGTGTGCGTGATTAAACCTGGAGCTCTAGGGAAAGCGGAGGCATAGAGAGCCACCAAAGGGGGCGTGGCAGGTGGTTCCCTGACATCCATACAGCTGGTGAGCCTCTTTTGAATATTATTAACTTTTCACTATCATCAGGTCACGTCCCTAAACCCCTCAAGTTAGCATTTATTAAGCCCCTCATTAAAAAACCTAATCTGGATCCAAACACGCTATCGAATTACAGACCCATTTCAAATCTCCCATTTATGTCTAAGATTTTAGAAAAGATTGTCGCTGTCCAGTTATGTTCCCACTTGCAAGAGAACAATATCTTTGAAAAATTTCAGTCAGGTTTCAGGCCCCACAATAGCACAGAAACTGTGCCAGGTTAATGCTAGTAAATTATGGGGTGCCACAAGGTTCAGTTCTAGGACCCCTGCTATTTACAATATACATGCTTCCCTTAGGAAATATTATTAGAAGGTGTAGTGAGGTCCTTTATGGGGCCTTTTATCTTAAAATGTACCTTTTTTTAAAAGCATAAAAAAGCGTAGCCCCTTTAAGAGGTAGGCCCCAGTGAGTGCATTGCCCCTTTAAGAGGAAGTGTCCCGATTAGCGTGAGCGAATGAACAAACGCTTCGGATTCCGTACTCTTATAAAGTGTCTGAGCAGCTGTGAGGAATGGTTGCTGCTTGATTGTCTGTTTGTTTCATCGTCAGATTTCTTCTCTAATAAGGCTGCGTTTATCCTTCATGTGCAAGTGTTGTGCATTTAATAAGAGGAACTGCATTTGGTCACTGCTGTCCTTCTTTACCCTTTATTTTTGGGTTTTGTGATTTAATGTTTGTTTGGTTTTCTTTATTTAAGGCACCCATCACGTTGTATGGATGCTGTGTTTAGCTGATTGTTAAAAAGACTATCGGGGGATTGTTTGCAGATATTTTACTGTATGATAACCAACTGATTTTGTGTATCTGTTCCTTTCCAGTGGATCATCTGGGAGCACTGGTTGGATTGTGGGTGTTGGTCCTTTGATGGTGGAATCTGTGCTATGGTTTACACTGCATGCTGTGTGAATTTCATGAATTTACGGTGTGTGGCACTTTGCGTGTGTGTGTGTGTGGGTGTGCGCGTGCGTGTGTGTGTTGATGTGTTTTTCTTTACAGGCACCATTTTGGGGGAACCTTTTGGGGTTAAAGTGGGCCTGCACCCGTGGCCTGTCAGTCTTCCTTTGTATCCACTGGAATGTTTGGTGTTAATTGGTAATTGTAACACTTGGTATCCTTTTAATATGATTCATGTTGCAGTTTTAAATAAAATAAGGTACCAATAATAAAGGTTTATATTTTAACTGATTCTGGATGTGTTGAGGAGGTTAATAAAAATCCAACACTAAAATAAGAAATCTGTCTCTGTTCCTTTTTATTTGGTACACACCGAACCTGTTTAATTTAAATTAGTATTTCCCATGGGTAGATCCCAGGGTGGCGTAGTCGAGTAACAAGTTCATATTGGGGTCTTTTGGGCCCCTCGCGCTACAATCTGGCGTAGTCGGCAGGATGTGTATAAACAGAGACATTTTTCTTTATTTTTGTCCCCCTGTAGTTCTTTTTGGTTGTTGTTGTGTTTTTTTTGTTTAGAAGGACAGCGGTGTATCAAACTTCACTATTCAACAATCATTGTAAGAGGCTTCTGGTGGACACGATTTCCTGGTCTTCATTAAGATGGACAACGAGCTGCAGGAGCTTCGAGACTTGGTGATCCAGTTAAGGGCAGAAAATGAGAGACTTGTACATGAACGGACTGAGGTGACATTAGTACCTTCATCAGGGGCCTCTGGTTCTAACAACCCTGGTTCACATAATAATTTTACCCCAACAACGGGCTCTGAACGTCTTTTATATGTGCCACGAGAGAGAAAATGTCCCTTGTTCCATGGTAATGTAGGGCTCAATATTGTTGAATGGATTGAAGAGGTACGTGCAAGTATTCGGGCTCGACATTTAGCCCCAATAGATCAAGCTTATTTTATTTATGATCATTTGGAGGGAGAAGCTAAAAAGGAAATAAGGTATAGATCTAAGGAAGAGCGGGAAGATCCTGAAAAGATCTTGTCCATTTTGCAAGAACTATATGGTTGTTCTCAATCTTATGTTGCCTTACAGGAGGACTTTTTCTCTAGGAAGCAGCTAGAGGGAGAGTCCTTACAAGAGTATTCACATGCCCTGTTTAGTTTAATGGAAAAAGTGGTTAAGTGTGCACCTAATGGACTGCCTAATTCTGCTGTTTTACTTAGAGATCAGTTTGTTGAACATGTTAATGATCCTAATCTTCGCAGGACTTTGAAGCAGACGGTCCGAGCTAAACCAGGTTGCACACTAATTGATGTAAGGGCTGAAGCAATTCGATGGGAACGGGAAGGTAGACCTATTATTGATAGGGTTAGGAGTCATTCTGTTCCATCCATTTGTGCCATACAGACTTTTAAGGATAATAGTGTACAGCAGCAGCCCTCTATCCAGATATCTGAATTAGTAGAATTGAAAGAGATGATGTTGAAACAACAGCAACAGCTTAATGAACTTTCTGAACGGTTTATGTCTTTGCAGCAACCTCGTACACACACTTCACTGTCACGTAATGCTCCAATAATATGTAGACGTTGTCAGCAGCCGGGCCATTTTGCTAGTAGTTGTGATAATGAGCGTGTTTTGCAGGCTTGGCACCATCAGCCTCGTGTGCAGCCTCGCCCGCCACAGAATGTGGCTTTCAATCAGCCGACGGAAAACTAGCACCCTCTGTTTTGCAGAGCCACAGAGCAGAAGGGGATATTACTGGCTCAAGGTTGCCCAGTCCTGTAAGTAATGAGACTGTTTCTCAATTAGTTGGTATGTGTCCATCAATTACTGTAACAATGGGGGGAGTGCAAGTAAAATGTCTTTTAGACACTGGGTCGATGGTTTCTACCATTTCTGATACTTATTTTTTTCAGCATTTTTCACAAGTTCCTCATGCATGTCAGTGGTTACAGCTTAAGGCCGCTAACGGTCTTGACATTCCTTACATTGGGTATGTGGAGCTTGATGTTCAAGTACTGGATAGGGTTATTCCTAAGCGTGGCATCCTGGTGGTGCGAGGCCCTCAAACCTCTACATCCACAACTTGCGTGCCTGGTGTGTTGGGCATGAATATTATAAGGGAATGTTACACTGAGTTATCTGGGCACTACGGTCCGGATTTATTTGCCCTCCCACAGGTCACGCAGGCTCCTGATGTTTTGCAACAAGCCCTTCAGTTATGCCATCAAACTCAGCCTGAGCGTACTGGGTGTTTGGCTAGGGTTAGGGGTAGATATGCTATGTCTGTCCCTGCTGAGTCTGTGAGGTTTATTGCAGTTACATGCTCCCAGCAGGTGTTTTCATTAGCTAATACTGCACTTTTTGAGCCGTCTTCTGGATGTACTTCTCTTCCATCAGGTCTAGTACTTTATCCAGCTGTAGTCAAGGTTTGTAGGGGTACAGCCTATGTCCACGTAGTGAATGTTAATAGGACTGCTGTAAAGCTTCGTCCCCGATGTCCATTAGGGATGTTACATCAAGCTTAAATTGTCAGTTTACTGGCAGGGATTTCAGAAGTATACACTGAATCCAATGATCTAGAGGTAGCTATAGTAAATACCCACGTAGGTCAGGTAGACCCCATGCATGAGATTATAAAATCTGTAGATCTGCAGGCGTTGTCTGCGTTAGATCAGCTGAAGGTGAGAGACTTGTTGAATAAATATGCTTCTGTCTTTTCAGCACATGAGGGTGACTTGGGATGTACAAATCTTATAATGCATGAAATTCCCTTAGTCGATGATGTGCCTGTTCGGCAGAGGTACAGACGTATACCTCCATCTGATTATGATACTGTTAAGGCCCATATAAACCAGCTTTTAGAGGCCCAGGTGATTCGGGAGAGCTGCAGTCCTTATGCATCCCCTATAGTTCTTGTTAAAAAGAAAGATGGCAGCCTGCGCATGTGTGTGGACTATAGACAGCTAAACAGTAAGACTCGTCGAGATGCCTTTCCATTGCCACGCATTGAAGAATCCCTGGATGCACTTTCTGGGGCTAAATGGTTCTCTACCTTAGATTTGGCCAGTGGATACAACCAGGTGCCCGTGGCTGAGAAGGATAAGGGGAAGACTGCATTCTGCACGCCATTTGGACTTTTTGAATTCAATCGTATGCCCTTTGGCCTCTGCAATGCACCTAGTACATTCCAGAGACTTATGGAACGGCTTTTCGGTGCACAACATTTTCAGTCTTTACTGTTGTACCTGGATGATGTTATTGTGTTTTCATCTACCGTAGATCAGCACCTTGTCCGGTTGGAGTCCGTGCTGTCTAGACTACAGAAGGAGGGACTAAAAGTTAAGCTGGAAAAATGCTGCTTCTTTCAAACAGAAGTGAAGTATCTTGGCCATGTGATCACTGAAGAGGGTGTTTCCACCGACCCTGAAAAGGTAGCGGCTGTGTCAACTTGGGGTCATCCCACCACAGTGTCCGAGCTGAGATCATTCCTTGGATTCGCCAGTTATTATAGACGTTTTGTGGAGGGTTTCTCCAAATTAGCAGCACCATTGCATCATCTGGTTGCTACGCTTACTGGCAAACACCATAGGACGGGTGCAAGGCACCCAATAGGAACTGCATGGACTAAGGAGTGTGAAGAGAGTTTTAATAACTTAAAAGTCTCCCTGACCACTGCCCCAGTGTTGGCTTATGCAGACTTTTCTCTGCCTTTTATTTTGGAGATTGATGCCAGTCATAGTGGCTTGGGAGCTGTGCTGTCTCAAGATCAGGATGGACGAGTAAGGCCAGTTGCCTATGCCGGCAGAGCTTTATCCCCCTCTGAAAGAAATATGTCCAATTACAGCTCTATGAAGCTTGAGTTTTTGGCCTTGAAGTGGGCAATGACAGAAAAGTTTCTTTTGGGGCATAAGTGTGTTGTGTGGACTGACAACAATCCACTCAGTTATTTGAATACATCAAAATTGGGAGCGACTGAACAGAGGTGGGCAGCCCAGTTATCTGACTTTGATTTTACAATTCGTTACCGCTCAGGAAGAACAAATGTTAATGCAGACTCTCTTTCAAGGCAACCCCATTCTGTTGACATCTCATCAGGGTTAGAACCTCTTTTTCCAGGGACTCCCCTTCCAGAAAGTTTGCAGTTACATCCTGACTTAATACCTACTTTGGTAACACAACTGGCAATTTCTGTGCTCCCAAGTCATGACATTAATCACTTGATCATTCTTCAGCAACAGGATCCAGTTATAGGCCCTTTTCTTAATTTTTGGCATCAGAAAAGAAGCCCTGATCGGTTGGAACGGAAAAGACTTTCTAGATCTGTTCAAGAACTGGTATGGCAGTGGGATCGTTTGTTTGATCGAGAGGGGCTCCTGTATCGTAGATTCCACCGGCCCGATGGTGGTGAAGAACAATACCAGTTGATCCTACCTGAAGCCTTGAGGGAAGAAGTATTGCAGCAGTTGCATCAGGGTCACGGGCACCAGGGCATCGAGAGGACAACGGAGTTGGTGCGGCAGAGGTGCTATTGGCCAGGGATGTATGAACACATAAAACAGTGGTGCCAGCGCTGTCAGCGATGTGCTATGGCAAAACCCCTTCCATCCATAACTCGTACTCCAATGGGGCATCTGTTGGCCTCTAGACCAAATCAGATCTTGGCCATAGATTTCACCCTTCTCGATCGCTCAAGGGATGGAAGAGAGCATGTTTTAATTATGACTGATGTCTTCTCTAAGTTTACCCAGGCAGTTTCTACTAGAGATCAACGGGCCCCTACAGTGGCAAGAGTACTTGTTCAAGAGTGGTTCTATAAGTTTGGGGTGCCTGCTCGTATCCACTCCGACCAAGGTCGAAATTTTGAAAGTGCTCTAATTCAGCAGTTGTGTGAACTCTATGGAATCCAGAAGACCCGCACTTCTCCTTATCATCCTCAAGGAAATGGACAGTGCGAACGATTTAATAGGACGTTGCATGGCCTTCTGAGAACTCTTCAGCCAGATCAGAAGCATGATTGGCCCCTTTATCTCCCCCAGATGATTTTTTCATATAATACCACTATTCATCAATCTACAGGCGAGTCTCCTTATTTTTTAATGTTTGGTCAAGAACCTCATTTACCTGTTGACTTTCTTTTGGGTAGAGTTAAGGAGCCAGTAACAGGATCTGTGAGTGACTTGGTGCAAGAGCATCGCCAACGTCTGCAAATAGCTTTTGATACAGCTAAGGAACGGCTGAAAGCTGCTGCAGTCGCATGGAATTAGCTTCCATTGTTATGCTGATGATACCCAGCTATATATCTCATCTAAACCAGGCGATATAGCTCAATTAACTCGGATAACTGAGTGTGTTAAAGAAATAAGAGATTGGATGACCAATAACTTTCTACTACTAAATTCTGATAAGACGGAGATTTTGCTCATCGGCCCAAAAACCAGTACACAAAAGCTCCAGCATCTCAACCTGCGTTTAGACGGATGTTCTGTAACTATTAGTTAAACAGTAAAAGACCTGGGAGTTATTTTTAGAGCAACTTGACTTTCAATAATCACATCAACCAAGTTACAAAAACAGCCTTCTTTTACTGTAGAAATATTTCTAAGTTAAGAAACATTTTGTCTATATCCGATGCAGAGAAGCTCGTCCATGCGTTCATGACCTCCAGAATAGACTACTGTAATGCGTTACTAGGTGGATGTCCTGCGTCATTAATAAACAAGCTTCAGTTAGTTCAGAATGCAGCAGCCAGAGTTCTCACAAGGTCGAAAAAATATCACCATATAACCCCAATCTTATCGTCCCTACATTGGCTTCCTGTTCAGTTTCAAATCCACTACAAACTATTACTTCTTACTTATAAAGAACTAAATGGTTTATCTCTATGTATCTCTCCAGTCTTCTAACACGCTACAATCCGTCACACTCCTTCAGATCTCAAAACTCTGGGCTTCTAGTAGTTCCTAGAATAGCAAAGTCCACTAAAGGTGGTAGAACATTTTCACATTTAGCTCCTAAACTCTGGAATAGTCTTCCTGACAGTGTTCGGGGCTCAGACACACTCACCCAGTTTAAGTGCAGATTAAAGACGTATCTTTTTAGCAAAGCCTACACATAACACACATCACATCATAACCTTGTGCTCCAGAACATCTGATCACATCACATTATCAACTTGTGCTGTTAATATCATGAACAGCAGCTACGCTAATTCCTCTCCACTGCTTCTCTTTCTCTCCCCATCACGAGGCATCCTGAGGTTGTTCAGTCACGTCCCACCTCATGAAGATTATGGACCATCAAAGTACTAGATGCCGACCCCGCAAACATCCCGAACCATCTAGAGACGTACCAGCGCCATTTGGGTTCCACTTCATGTGGAGTTTGGACATTAGACCTCCTTGAGTGTTTAAAGGCTCTGGCATGAAGACGCTGGTGTTGGATCTGTGATGATCACAAATGTTGAGCTATTTTATGAGTTGCTCAGTAGCTCCTGGTTCCACAACTCCAACTGACTGTATAAGACTGTAGAAAGATCATCGCTCATAATCACACACTCCAGTACTCATGTTAGTTCTCACTCTCCAGTGTTCTGTAGTGTTTAAAGACTATAATCACACTCTTGATGTCAACCAAATGAGAATGAAGTTCTGCTTTTAAGTCTGGTTCCTCTCAAGGTTTCTTCTTCATAGCATCTAAGAGAGTTTTTCCTTCAACACAGTCTCCCCAGTCTTCATCCTCACTGATAAATACACATTGTTTACCATAACTCTTAAATTCTGTAAAGCTGCTTTGAGACAATGTCTGTTGTGAAAATCGCAATAGAAATAAACCTGACTTCACCATCACTCACCACGTTAACCATCACACACACCAATATTCACCAGCACACCAACATTCACAATCACACACACAACAACATTCACCATCACATACCACATTCACAATCACACCCCAACATTTGCCATCACACAGACCAACATTCATAATCACACACACCAATATTCACCATCAAACACTCACGTTCACAATAACACACATTCACCATCATACACACCAACATTCACCATCACACACCAACATTCACTATCACAACCACCAATTTTCACCATCACGCACACCAAACAAACACCATCACGCACACCAACATTCAAAATAATACACACACACACACACACACACACACACACACACACACACACACACACACACTATCACACCCACCAATATTCACCATTGCACACCAACATTCACCATCATACACACCAATATTCACCATCACACACACCAACATTCACACCAAGTGTGTGTGTGTGTGTGTGTGTGTGTCTAAAGAATAGACAACTCAGAAGCTGTAAATGAATGTGTGTACAGTATGTGAGAGAGAGAGCTGTCATTTCTACTCTGCTGTCCATTATGGCCCATCTTTTCTATCTTCCGCTTTGCTATCTCTCTCTCTCTCTCTCTCTCTCTCTCTCTCTCTCTCTTTCCCTGTGTTCTGCCCAAATTTGAAAGATCAGATGGCTGTAAGGAGCAGAAGGACACCCGAAACACGCTGATGTCACATCCTGTGGCCTCCAGCCTCTGTTATATGAATCAACACCCCCCACAGCCACATGGGACTGACACACACACACACACACACACACACACACACACACACACACACACACACTTATAGTGTTGAACTTTACACACCAACTCAGAATGGTCACTTGCGTTCTAAACCCCTCAGAAACAAGAGTGTTTTTATGCTAAATAACTGATCATTATTAATTATTACTTCGTCTTTGATTAATATGAATATATTTCATTAATAAAATTGATTTCATTCTTTTATTTAAAACATTTCTTTTTTAATTTCAGTTCGGTAGAATTCGGTAGAATTCCTTATCCGAAGTCTTTGTCCTGTTGGAGACACACGGACTCGTGGTGTTTCCCTCATAACCACTCCAGTAGCAGTGGTTCCAAAACACACTCTGTTTAGTTCCAAATCCTACAGGTCCAGCAACAAAGATCTACCAAACATCTACTGATACGTTATTAAAGAGCCAAGAGTTTTCATTACACGCAGTTCTAGTAGCAGTGATTCCAAAATTCCAGCACACACAGTCTCAGTACTCCAAGTTCCAGCACCAGAGACTCCAGTACCACTGGTTCCACGAGCCAAGGCTACAGCCAGGTAGATTCCTGAACCCAGGATTTTAGAAGTAGTGCTTCCAGAACCAAAGACTAACATCAATATCAATGTTAAGAGTACCAGAGGTTCTGAATTTTCTCAAGTTTAGCCACAGTAGTTTTAGCATGTTGTGTTCCTGCTACTACTGTAGTTGTTCCGGTACCGAAGATCTCATTATTAGTGAATTCAGCATTCAAAGGATCCTGTATTAACGGCTCCACAATGAAATTTATTATTTCATTTTAGAATTTGTTTATGCAGAGATTTTATTATTTTATCATTTTATTACATTTTATGTTCTGTATTTTATCTGTTTTTCCATTTAAAAAATTGTAAAAGATTTTCTAATGTTTCTATAATTTTATATTTATAATATTCATATATAACATAATTTTCCACTTTTTTGTTCCATTTAGATTTCTATTGTGCTATGTGATAAATGTGAAATGTACAGAAAGAAAATAAGTAAGAAACATTTAATCACTGATGTATGAAAGTGTGTTTATTTCCTGAAATTTTGTGTGTGTGTGTGTGTGTGTATATATATATATATATGTGTGTGTGTGTGTGTGTGTGTGTGTGTGTGTGTGTGTGTATATATATATATATATGTGTGTGTGTGTGTGTGTGTGTGTGTGTATATATATAGTGCACCTGTGTAAAGCAGTAAAGTGTGAAGTGAAGGTTATTGAAAGTCTCCTAAAATAAATTGTATTAAATGAGTGTAAATAAATGAATAATCAGGTCTCGCTGAGTAACGCACCATAAACATGTGCAAATGATGATCTCTTTTTACTTACATCCCGTCAGCAGTGTGTGTGTGTGTGTGTGTGTGTGTGTGTGTGTGTGTGTGTGTGTTCTTCTAGGCCATCAGGATTATGAAAAGGTCAGCTCATTTTAGTTTGTGCTAATTGTTTGCGACTCGGTGTGTTTTCGCCTTTCAGGTACAGAATGTGCTGCATCTGATTCTCTTGTATTTATGTATTTATTTACTTACTTACTTACTAATATATTTATTTCTCCTCGGGTTTATATGAGTAATTTCTGCTCGGCTCGGCTCATTACGATCCCCTCTGCAAGTTGTCTGGAGATGTATCTAT
>JBCEWE010000416.1:0-5000 GCA_039877035.1 Silurus lanzhouensis | reverse complement strand
CTGAAGGTCTGCTGATGGACTTTAAACCCTTCCACTTTTCTTCCTGATGAAGGCCGATGTCCTGATGGAGGTGTGTTTTGGGTTTTGCTCCATGATGAAGTTACTCCTGGTTGGATCGGATGTGCTTCTCTCAGATAAATTGTTAGACAATGTTTCTGGAGACTTGTGAATTTCATCATGAGCTCCATCATCAATAAAGATCAGTGAGTCTGGTCCAGAAGCATCCATGCAGCCTGAGCCAAGACACTACCACCACCACCACCACCACCATGCTTCACTCATCAGCGCATGTGTTCTGGATCATGAGCAGATCATTTCTTCTCCACATGCCGGCCCTTTCATTACTTGTGATTAATTGAAACTTAATTACACATTTGTATCTGTTCTAAATGTACCTTTTCTAATCAGCATGGACATGGAGAAATATTGATGCTTTATGCAAATGTGTGTTTATTATTAGTGAAACTGAACTCAACATAGAGCATGAAGAGTAAATATTCTTGTAAATGTTTTATAGTAATGATGGTGTTTAAAATGACGTAAATCATCAGGACACCAATGAGAACCTTTGCTGTTTCCACACGGACGGATTTAATTGCCGGATGCGTGCATCATAGGGGATTTTGGTGCTGATTTGAGACTCGGCGTGTCAGTAAAACGAATGTTTAGAGATTAAACTCCACCGAAAATAAATATATTTTTAAATCTCAGTAAAAAAAGGATGTCATGAATAAATGTGTGTTGAACATTTTATATATATATATATCGCATTTCACCACACACACACTCACAAACACACACATATAACAAACACACACACACACACACATATATATATATATATATATATATATAGTGTGTGTGTGTTTGTTACATATATGTGATATAAAAATGTATGTGTGTGTGTATATATATATATATATATGTGTGTGTGTGTGTGTGTTATATGCGTGTGTTTGTGAGTGTGTGTGATGAAATGCGAGGAATGAAAGTGAAAACACTGATTTGTTTCTCTCTCTCTCTCTCTCTCTCTCTCTCTCTCTCTCTCTCTCTCTCTCTCTGTCTCGGTGTTAAACTCTTCACACCTCCCACTCTCAGGTCACCAGAGGCTCACGTCTCATGTTGATGACATCACCGGGGACTCCCCTGCTTCGGGGGAGATGGTGTGAGATGCTGTAGAGTCATAGTCAACATCTGGGGGTGGTTTTTTTTGTTTTTTTCTTTTATCTCTTCTCTTTCGCTCTGTTGTTCTTCTTGTTGAAATCTTCTACACCCTCAAATCAAGTTAAAGTGAAATCCTACATCTTTTAAGAAGGTTTTTAACTAGATTTCAGAGTGAGTGGGGATTAACGTTCATTAATAAGAGCGTTAGTGAGATCAGACACTGGTGTTGCAGGAGGTTAGAGTTAGTGTTCAGGGGGGTGGAGGTGGTCATGGTTCTGTGAAGGACACTTGAGATCTAACACTTCAACCTTCCACACCAACAACCAAGATTTCATAGAACTTGTTTTTGTGTGCAGGAGCAGAGGGTCATTCTATAAATGTTATAAAGCTTAACATTAGGGTCAAAAGTATTTGGACACGTATTTGGGCACATATTTTTACTCACGTGTGGTTTTTCTCCAAACTGTTAAAGTTGAACACACAACTGTATCGGACAACTTTGGATGCGGGAGCATGAACTTTTTTCCTTCACTTGAACTAGGAGAACCTGTTCCAGCATGACAATGTCCCTGTGCACAAAGCTAGCTCCATCAAGATCTCGTGCTATATATATCACCTTCTCACCTCCATCGGTACCTGACTTTAATAACACCCTCGTAGCTGAATGAATCTCCACAAAATCCCATAAGAGTGGAGATTATTATAACTGCAAATGAAGAATAAATGTGGAATGGGATGTTTAGGAAAAAAAAAAAAGCACATACCAGTCTTATGGTCAGGTGTCCACAAACTTACTGCATATACTTGTCATGTTACCAAAGAACCACAAAAAGCCTGTAAACTTCATACAGAGTTTTTTATTTTTGCTGTTTTTTTGTTGTTGTCCATAAACACCAACTAATCCTGGACCAATCTCCATCCAGAGCTCAGCAGCAGTGCTGTGGTGTAGAAATCTTCTGAAATTTCTGAAGAGATATTTATTTATAAACGGTTAAATAGTTAGAAATAAAAGTAAAGCATTGAGGGTAATTCTGCCACATAGCAAAGCCAGGAAACATCTGACTCACTGATTTAACATGGACATGAGGGCGGTGGTGGGGGCTTGTTGGAGTGGGTGTTTTGGGTTTTTTCTTTTTGTCATAAAATGACTATTTCAGTGGTGAAGACGAGGCATGAAGAATTTATATCACTAATCAGTACATTTATACATTCAAAATACACGGAAAGTATTCAGACCCCCTTCAATTTTTCACTCTTTGTTATATTGCAGCCATTTGCTAAAATCATTTAAGTTGATTTTTCTTCCTCATGAATGTACACACGGCTCCCCATACTGACAGAAAAACACAGAATTGTTGACATTGTTGCAGATTTATTAAAAAAGAAAAACTGAAATATCACATGGTTTTAAGTATTCAGACCCTTTTCTCAGTGTTTAGTAGAAGCCCCCTTTTGATCTAATACAGCCAGGAGTCTTTTTGGGAAAGATGCAACAAGTTTTTTACACCTGGATTTGTGGATCCTCTGCCATTCCTCCTTGCAGATTCTCTCCAGTTCTGTCAGGTTGGATGGTAAACGTTGGTGGACAGTTATTTTTAGGTCTCTCCAGAGATGCTCAATTGGTTTTAAGTCGGGGCTCTGGCACGGAGTTATTGTGAAGCCACTCCTTCGTTATTTTAGCTGTGTGCTCAGGGTCATTGTCTTGTTGGAAGGTAAACATTTGGAGGTCCAGAGCGCTCTGGAGAAGGTTTTTGTCCAGGATATCCCTGTACTTTCCCTCGATTGCAACCAGTCGTCCCGTCCCTGCAGCTGAAAAACACCCCCACAGCATGATGCCACCACCACCATGCTTCACTGTTGGGACTGTATTGGACAGGTGATGAGCAGTGCCTGGTTTTCTCCACACATACCGCTTAGAATTAAGGCCAAAAAGTTCTTCCGTCAGGCCACTCTGCCACAAAGCCCCGACTGATGGAGGGCTGCAGTGATGGTTGACTTTCTACAACTTTCTCCCATCTCCTGACTGCATCTCTGAAGCTCAGCCACAGTGATCTTTGGGTTCTTCTTTACCTTCTCACCAAGGCTCTTCTCCCCCAATAGCTCAGTTTGGCCAGACGGCCAGCTCTAGAAAGGGTTCTGGTCGTCCCAAACGTCTTCCATTTGAGGATCATGGAGGCCACTGTGCTCTTAGGAACCTTAAGTGCAACAGAAATTTTTTTGTAACCTTGGCCAGATCTGTGCCTTGCCACAATTCTGTCTCTAAGCTCTTCAGGCAGTTCCTTTGACCTCATGATTCTCATTTGCTCTGACATGCATTGTGATCTGTAAGGTCTTATATAGACAGGTGTGTAGCTTTCCTAATCAAGTCCAATCAGTATAATTAAACACAGCTGGACTCAAATAAAGGTGAAGAACCATCTCAAGGATGATCAGAAGAAATGGAGAGCACTTGAGTTAAATATATGAGTGTCACAGCAAAGGGTCTGAATACTTAGGACCATGTGATATTTCAGTTTATCTTTTTTAATAAATCTGCAAAAATGTCAACAATTCTGTGTTTTTCTGTCAGTATGGGGAGCCGTGTGTACATTCATGAGGAAAAGAAATGAACTTAAATGATTTTAGAAAATAGCTGCAAGGGGGTCTGAATACTTTCCCTACCCACTGTATATCTAGAATGGATTTTTCCCTCACCACAATCAGCACTGGATCACTCATTAGGAACAAACTTATAGTCACTAAACTTCTACATTCCAACTTTAAAACCTCTTCATCTTTGTAAATATGCTTGAAGACATTGTCCATTTGTCCACAAACTATATGATGTCATAGCTCTATATAAAACTAATAATTCCTCATATTAAATCAGACCTCAGTGTAGGAAGTGCAGAGTTTCGAGTTCCTTGGTGTTGACATGAAGCAGAACCTGTCAAGTCAATCCCCAAGTAAAAAAGGCTGCAGCATCAAGCAGGGCAAGCATTCTATCTAGTCCTACAGCGAGCAGAGACGCTGAGGTGAGAATCCCACGGTGACTCAAACTGAAAGGTAAAGGGTCAACTCAGATGGAAACGAACAGCATGAGGTAAAAATGACTGATGGCTTTGTAAACATTAATTCCATGAACCTTCAAGAAATTCTTAAAAATCCTCCGGAAAAAAACCCAGAAGAATGCTTTGAATTCATAGATGTTTTACACCTTAAACAGTGGCTAGATACCCAGTACCCTACCTGTCCCATGGAGAACCGGTAATGCAGAAAAAAGGGCTGAATCTGGAACCCTACAAGATTTTAAACTTAACACTTACTAGTTCTTTATATAACTATCATAGAAAAGCTCTCGTTTAGAAGAAAGTTTCATTATAATCATTGTAAAACCCTGTGGATCTTTAGATTTTACCACAAGCAGTAGCTCGTAAATTTATTCAGTCTCATATAGTTTTTTAAGATCATCTTTAAGGCCTTTGATGAATATCACTATTAATGACTACTGAAACTACTGAAATATCTCAGTTCCAGGATGAAAACCACCTCAGTTTAACTGTTATTGAAAAGATGGCTAGTCTAAAGGAAACGAGTGAAAATAAGACAAATAAGCATCCTAAAGAAGTTAAAGAAAAGTTAGCAGAGTTTCCTGACTTAGGGAACTGAATGTAAAATCAGATCTCGGACATTAAACACTCCTGTAATCACTGGTGGATCAGCTGTGAGTAAGAGGAAGCTGAAGAACACCACCCAATCACTATTAGCACTACCTGGACCTAGACAAGCATTACCTGACCAGGAAATATCTAGACAAGCACTGGGCAATCATGACCTGGGAATAAACTAAACATGCA
>JBCEWE010000391.1:80000-82500 GCA_039877035.1 Silurus lanzhouensis | reverse complement strand
GTGTGTGTGTGTGTGTGTGTGTGTGTGTGTGTGTGTGTGTGTGTGTGTGGTTTAATGCAGTTTTTTTTCATTTTTCAGAATCAGTTCTTTATCAGCTGTGCCGATAACAAACAGGTTTACAACAAGATCGGAGACGCCATCATCGAGAGGATCATCAGAGCTCACAAGTACACACACACACACACACACACACACACACACACACACACACACACACACACACACACACACACTACATACATTACAAACTGTGCACAGAACTGTGTAATTGACTAGACACCGTGTGTGTGTGTGTGTGTGTGTGTGTGTGTGTGTGTGTGTTACAGAGAGAATAAGAAGTTCCGTGTGTATGTAGTCACTCCTCTGCTGCCAGGGTTTGAGGGTGATATCTCCACCGGAGGGGGCAGTGCACTGCAGGCTGTCATGCACTTCAACTACAGGTACACACACACACACACACACACACACGTGTACACTAGAGGTCGACTGATTAATCGACAGATTTCTGAAGTGAATTAGCATCGGTGCTGCAAATTAGGCCGATTATTAGGCACATCTGATGTTACAAACCGTGCGTGTACATTCTGCGCTTGCATAAAAGAACATAACACCCCCATACCAGCAGGTGGCAGTATTCTGTATTTCTCATCCAAACAGGGAAACGGGAAGAGGTAAAACTGTAAATATATAAATCTAACAACGTTTCCACCTGCCGCCATCATTACTAACAGATTCAGGTAGTTTTTTTAATCATGTCTGCTAAGTTGCAAATAAAAGAGTGAGAACGACTAGAAGTGTGTCTTGTTTTTTCTCTCGCGCGCACATCCGCTAAGCTAAATAGCTAATCGGAGTTCTATTTCTCGCCGACGAGCTCCACCTCTGCTCCACGTGCAGAAACGCCGCCCGACTCGATGGTAAAATCGGCCGACCCTCAAAACCCACACTGTCGTTCCTCGTCTCTGACGTTCCCAGTCTCTGTCGTTTCCCGTCTCTGTCGTTTCCCGTCTCTGTCGTTCCCCGTCTCTGTCGTTCCCCGTCTCTGACGTTCCCCGTCTCTGTCGTTTCCCGTCTCTGTCGTTTCCCGTCTCTGTCGTTTCCCGTCTCTGACGTTCCCCGTCTCTCTGTCGTTTCCCGTCTCTGACGTTTCCCGTCTCTGTCGTTTCCCGTCTCTGTCGTTTCCCGTCTCTGACGTTCCCAGTCTCTGTCGTTTCCCGTCTCTGTCGTTTCCCGTCTCTGTCGTTCCCCGTCTCTGTCGTTCCCCGTCTCTGTCGTTCCCCGTCTCTGACGTTCCCCGTCTCTGTCGTTTCCCGTCTCTGTCGTTCCCCGTCTCTGTCGTTTCCCGTCTCTGACGTTCCCAGTCTCTGTCGTTCCCCGTCTCTGACGTTCCCCGTCTCTGTCGTTTCCCGTCTCTGTCGTTCCCCGTCTCTGTCGTTTCCCGTCTCTGTCGTTTCCCGTCTCTGTCGTTCCCCGTCTCTGTCGTTCCCCGTCTCTGTCGTTTCCCGTCTCTGTCGTTTCCCGTCTCTGTCGTTCCCCGTCTCTGTCGTTCCCCGTCTCTGACGTTCCCCGTCTCTGTCGTTTCCCGTCTCTGTCGTTCCCCGTCTCTGTCGTTTCCCGTCTCTGTCGTTTCCCGTCTCTGTCGTTCCCCGTCTCTGTCGTTCCCCGTCTCTGTCGTTTCCCGTCTCTGTCGTTTCCCGTCTCTGACGTTCCCCGTCTCTGTCGTTCCCCCGTCTCTGACGTTCCCCATCTCTGTCGTTCCCCCGTCTCTGACGTTCCCCGTCTCTCTGTCGTTCCCCGTCTTTGTCGTTCCCCGTCTCTGACGTTCCCCGTCTCTCTGTCGTTCCCCGTCTCTGACGTTCCCCGTCTCTCTGTCGTTCCCCGTCTCTGACGTTCCCCGTCTCTCTGTATCTCGTCTTCTACATTTCAGTGGTTAAATCTGATGCAGCGTGTGAAGAGAAAAAGAGAGTACGTGTGTGGAACTGTATCGTTAGTGAGACTTTAACCAGCTGTAGTTTGTGCTCCAGGGAAACTCGAGGACCAAAAACCTTGTGTTTAGTATCATGTTTATTTATTAACTATTAGATTTTATGAGATAAAAAGGCGGGAAAAAAGAAAATCAGCCGAAACGTATCGCCATCATATATCAGCATCGGCTGCCCTGATTTCTAAATATCAGCATGTGTGTGTCTCAGGACCATGAACAGAGGAGAATACTCCATCATCTCTCAGCTGAAGAAAGAGAGTAAGAATCCGTCTGTCTTTCTCTCTGATGATCAGTCTGACCTGTCTGTCTGTCTCTTGGTCTGTCTGTCTCTCTCTCACTCGCTCTGTCTGTCTTTCTTTATCTGTCTGTTTCTCTCTCTCTCTCTCTCTCTCTCTCTCTCTCTCTCTCTCTCTCTCTCTCTCTCTGTCTGATGATCAGTCTGACCTGTCTGTCTTTCTATCTCTCTCTGTCTGTCTCTCTATATGACTTTCTTTCTCTGTGTCTGTCTGTCTCTCTCTT
>JBCEWE010000391.1:7500-75000 GCA_039877035.1 Silurus lanzhouensis | reverse complement strand
TATAATCAGTGTGAGATGTAATTGGGAGCAGTGTAGATGATTAAAACAGGGCTGAAGTGCTCATATTTTCTAGATCTAGTGAGGACTCTTGCTGCTGCATTCTGAACTAACTAAAGCTTATTTCTGCACTTCCTCCAACACCCAGACAGTAAAGCGTTACAGTAGTCTAATCTAGATGTTACAAAAACATCTACTAGTTTTTCTGCATCCTGTAACGACATCATATTTCTAATTTTAGCAATTTTTCTAAGGTGAAAGAAGGCGATCCTGGTGATATTATTCACGTGAGACTCAAAGGAAAGACTCGGGTCAATAATCACACCGAGGTCTTTGACAGCCGTACATGCTGAAACAGAAACACCATCCAGAGAAAGTGTCTTCTAGCTGCATGTGGTCCTAGTAGAAGGGAAGTGGTACTGGAGCTCAGTGGTTATGTTGTTGTTGGCTTTTTGCTTCCAAGGTCATGAGTTCTAATCCCAGCACCACAAAGCTGCCCCTGCTGGACCCCTGATCAGGGCCCTTACCCCTCACCTGCTCAGGTGTATAAATGAGGTAAATGTAACTCGTTCTGGATGAAGGCGTCTGAAAAATGCTGTAAAAGTTTGACAAAAGGTTTTCCTGTAAAGTGTTTCAGCAGCGAGTCAGACAGCAAAGCCGCCAAAGAACAGGTAGTGAGTCTGTGTAAGCGATGACTTCACACTCATTATCAGGACCATGACCTATGGCTCTGCAACGAACGCCTTTCCAGCGCCACCTAATGGTCACAATTTCACTGTGAAGCACAGACATAACAAACATTTTGGCAAAAAAAAACAAATAAAGTAGCAACATATATATTTTGGGGGGATTTTATTGTATTAAAGCAGTGGTTCTCAAGTGGTTATTCCGCCGTCTAGTGGGCAATAAAAGCATAACAATTGAGGCACAATAAAGGCAGGATTTATAAAATGGTATTTATTTTTTGTTCTTTTTTAATCTTTATTTATTATTTTCTCTATTAAAAATATAAATAAAATAAAACTAATTAATGCAAGCAAACTAAAACATCAGTTAGGGAACCAAACACACTTTTATAATCTTTATTTCTGAACTTAATACTATTTAATGTTATTGATTAATAACTTCAATAAATTAGACATTTAAAATTAATTTAAGGTACATTTTAAACAGATACAAATATGGAATTAATCACGTTAACTCGTGAAAATCATGCGATTAACAGTGATTAAATAATTGAATCGATTGGCAGGTCTAATATTCATACATATGGTGTGGGAGGCCAAATCAGAGCTCATCATGGGCCCTAAGTTGGTCCTCTCCGTCTTAAACCATTCAACATGACTTTTTGAAGAGAAGTATTTTTATATGGAGATTTTCATATTTAATTTCTTAAAAGAAACAATTTTGTTACATTAACATCCTAACTTTCTTTAATTTTTCCTTCTCGCGTATATTTAACATTTAAATGTGTTTAACATAAAATTCACACAATTCAAATGAATTCTTCCTCCTCCAACTGTAGAGGAAACACCTTGTGATTATTCTGAAACAATCATCTAAATGTGTCTGCAATACAAATGAAGGTGGCGGTAAATAAATGCAGTTAAAACCTTTCTGTTTCCTGGAAAAGGGCTCATTTTGGGCTGGTTGAAGTGAGTCACTGCGTTTTTGCAAGCTCAGGCTAAAAATATTTCTGTGTATAAAGTCATGGGTTTGACTTTGACAAACAACATCTAGAATCGTCGCTTCCCTCTAGATGGCGCTGCAGAAAGCCATTAACTTCTATAACTTCAGCACTCCCCAATGCTCTGCTTATGAACACTCACGATTTACTTCATAAGCAAAACCCTCACCTTAATGCAGTTTTTTTTAGAATCCTGCTCAGACCCACAACAGTACAATATGGTACAAAAAACATTTGTTGGTGGAAAGCTCATGATGATGGTGCACCAGCACCAGGTTCCTCTCTTGTCAGCCAAGAACAGGAATCTGAAGCCATCATAGGCACAAACTCGCTCAAAATTTTTTCCCAGTGATCTCACCCCTGTTGGAAACTGCCCACAGCTACATCACGTGGAGAGAGCTTGTGAGCTTGTGATAGACAAACGTGACTCTAGAGTTAATCATCTATTCAACGTCGGGCCACGGAGTCATTGTAAAGCAAATGATGCGTATCAAAGTTCAAAAACTCCGTTTTTGAACTTTCATCATCCTAAACTCCTTATATAACATTCACCAAAGCAGTGCTGAGAGGAGAATTTCTGTTTATTAATATGCAGCAGCAAGTCAGAACTGGAAAGATCAGTACAACAAAGAAGATCAGATAACAGCTGAACCTGTTCTTTCAAAACAAGTTGGTTCATTTTCCTCAGAATATGCTGACAATCAGAGCGACTGCGATTAAAATAATTTGTGTTGAACAATTGATTTTTACGACATTAGCAAACAGCACGTAAGTCCAGGGGCAGATCTCCTGGGGTGGCAACTGCCACTCTAAGAAAAAGACACCCCACCTGCCACCCCAATGCCACCCCAATCCCACCTGCCACCCCAATCCCATCTGCCACCCCAACACTGGTATCCAAACCCAATGTCTAAAATATACATTTAATCAGTTTCCTCAACCGATTCACAGCGGCGCAGCTTTGATGTGATAACATAAGAAACCGTACACTCGTAAACAACACCATGAATCTCGTCTTTCTATCAAAGCGGAATCCAAAACAAACGACACTCATGTACTGATTTGTTTTAGTGAATCACCTGATCAGACTGATCACAAACAAATCCCTCGCTCCAGCTCTTTTAACAAATCAAAGCATTTATATAAATATACATGTAAGTGATTAAATGTTATTGTAGTTCATTCTAACAAGATCTTTGTGTATGAACTGTTTTTAGAAGTAGGTTTTTCTGTAGGTTGCTTCTTCAGGATTGTTCTGAATTTTCACAAGTGACATCATTTGCCAAAAACACATTTAATGCTGTCCTGAAATATACTGATTTAAACGTGCTTGTACGTGTATCTGTTGTGTTTTGCGCTTAATTAAACACTGAGGCTTTGTTTCTACATATAATCTGCATTGTTTGTCATCGCTTAGTAAATCAGACTCGGCACTTAAACGCTCTACAGGTTCGTGTAGGACTCAAGAAACAGAATATCATTTAATATTTACAGACTGATATAAAAATATGCACTCCAGTGTAAACACTGAATATCTCTATCATTCCATAAATCCACAAGAACCATGCAAGGATGTTTGCTTAAGTGTTGCCACCCCTCATAATTCTCATGCCACCCCTTGCCATCCCATAATAACTGTCCACACCTGCCCTTGTGTAGTTCTACTGGGTTTTTTATTTGATTATAACCTCAATGAATTCCAACAGAAAACAATGAAAATAAACAATGATGTTTGTTTAAAACGAGTAAAAGATAAAAAATATACGGAGATCAGCAAATCTGCAAAGCTACAAACATACTCAATGTATCTACCAGGGTTAGGTTCCTGTGACCCATCTCTGGAGGAGGACCTGGGTTCTGCAAGCAAGCATCTGCTGACCAGGAGACCCAAACACCCCAGTCAGGTTCAGCTTGAAATCGTGGCATGGAGCCATCTTATTTAAGGTCAGGAATGTAATGGAAAAGCGTTGGCATTTGTGGTTTTTCTGAAAGACCATGAGACTAAACAACATGAAAACCAATTGCATGGAACGGAAAGAAATTCCTGCTGAATCACTTTATAGCTAATGGCATTATTACTCATATCAACATGTGACATTTAAAACAATTCTTCATTAAAAAATAATAATTAAACCAGTTGTCAGAATCTGTCGAGTTTACATTTCTATTAAACTTTTTATTTTGTAAATTCATCTACTTTGCATCTTTGCACATCTTTCGCATTCATAAATTCTGCCCTTCTGCATATTCCACCCAAAATTATACTGTATATATAATTATTGATATAAGCGTAAACACTCCTGTTAGAACACCAGGTTTCATTGCAGAACTTCAAATAAAAATAATAAAATAATAATATGGTTGCATAAGTGTGTACACTTTTATAACTGGGGATGTTCCTGTGTTCAGAATCAATCACATTCAAACTCATGTTTAATAGGTATCAGTACACACCTGCCATCATTTACATGCCTCTGATGGACCTCAAATAAGTTTCAGCTGTTCAGCATATTGTTCAAAAGTGTCAGTCAGGAGAAAGGTGGAAAAGAATTTTAAGGGATAAGATATTCCATGGAACTCAGTGAAGACACGGAATCAACAACAAACAAAGAAAATATGGTGCAACAGTGACTTTAGCAATAACTGGATGTCCCTCCAAAATTCATGAAAAAAAACAAAAAAACAAGAAAACTAGTCCGGAGCTGCAGGAATTCCAGTCAAGTACTGGCTGTGTAGTAGACGGATAGATACAATCTCCAAACTCAGCTAAATTTAGCCAAAACACATTTGTCTTCAAAAACATGTGGGAAAATGTGTTATGGTCTGATTAAACCAAGGTTGAACTTCCTGGTGCAAAGGTATGTTTGGTGCAAAAACAACAAATCACATCACCAAAAGGCAGAGGAGTAAAAGTCCACACCTCCTTCACTCCGTAGACGTGCAGATACTGAGGTTTTAATGATTCTGTTAAAAGCTGAAGTTCTGACTGCACTTTTTCACAGTAAAACGTTGTTCTTGAGTAAAAACTAGTGATTATTACTAATGTTTTAGTGTCACGCTGGGAACTGAACCAATCAATTCAAATATTTAATCTCCATTAATCACATGATTGTCAAGAGTTCACTCACGATTAATCACAATCTAATCACACATTTGTATCTGTTCTAAATGTACCTTAAATTAATACTTTTCACGTTTTTAATACTCTAATCAACATGGACATAGAGGAATATTGATGCTTTATGTAAATGTATGTTTATTATTAGTGAAACTGAACTCAACATGGAGCATGAGGACTAAATATTCTTGTAAAAGTTTAAAAGTAATTTTACTGTTTTAGATGACGTAAATCATCAGGACACCAAATGGAGCCTTTGCTATGTTTCCACACGGACGGTTAATGAGGTGACACCGGAGACTTGACAGATTTGGAGTTTTTTTTGCAAAATAGAGTGGCAAATATTACCGTCAAGATGTTCCATGATGATAAACTCATACCCCAAAAAGACGGAGAGCCGTACTAAAATCTAAATGTGCTTCAACAGAGTGAGTTTAAGTGTGTGCATGTTTACACAAAAAAGATTTCAGGGTGCTTTTGAATTGAATTTGTACAGGCACATTAAAGGTCTCATTTTTTAACGTCACAGAAACCTGGCATTTAATCTACTCTACTTTTATCTAATGGAAAAGTCGGAGTGGATAAAGAAGCATTGTGATGTATTTTTCAGACTAAAAACTCTCAGACAGACAAAACACTCTGCCTCGGTTTGTTGTTGTGATGAAGGATTTAAGCTGAACTGATAGCAGGACGCCAAGAACTTCCAGGTAAAACCTTTGATTTTGATTCTGATCTTTGATTTTCTGCACTGCATTGTGTTTGTTTATATGAACTCCTGGTTCTAGATTTTATACTCCTCCTTGCACAGTACTGTATATTCAGAGGAAACAGATTTACTGTTCACGCTCTCTTGTGTTATGTGTTTTGTCTTGTGTTGTCTGTCTGTCTATACTGTTTTTCGTCTGCACTGTATATCTGTTTGCACTTGGTTGCACTCGGTGCACTTTATGTAGCTCGTACTGTGTTGTAGCTCTATGTTGTTGTTTAGTGTAGCACCAGGGTTCTGCAGGAACGTCGTCTCGTTTTTACTGTGTATAGTAGAAATTGACTTGATTCACGTTTGACCAGTGGGTACAAATTCTTTATGGACTATTTTATGGGGGGGAAAAAAAAGAAAATTGATTAAACTTCAGATTTGAGCTTTCTTTGGGTGAGGTGATGTTTGTGTGTGTCATCTAAACTGCTCATCTTGTGGTCTGAAACAACCAGGATTCATCTGTTGTGATTCCTCGACTCAAATACTCAGGTTCCCCTTCGGGAACTCGAGCTGCGTTGTAATGCAGGGGCGTTCCCAAAGCGTTACGACACAGCGTCTCATTCCCTCAGGGAACTCGGGTAACGTTCGTAACCTAGATACTTAAACTTCCTGCAACATAAAACATTATTAAATATTTTATTGTTTTTGAAAACTGAAAGATCTTCAACATGAGAAACTAAAATCAAACTACAGAACAACTTCGGAATAAAAACTTAAGTATTTAATATAAAGAACAAAGTTTCAAAAAATAATAACCGCACTGGATAATGTTTGGAAAGTGTGTGGCAGGCTTTTATCATTTATTATTGGGTTGTAAATAAACGTGACCAAACACAAGCATTTGGAATCAATAACACGAATGAACAAGTCCTAAGTGTGATTATTAAACATCTTCTTACTGGGCAACTTTAAAACCAGTTACTACAGCAACAATAAAGTCTTAAAAGATACACGGCCTCAAAAGATGTTCCTGATGGTAATGAAGCTCAATTTGAAGGTGAAAATGACTAACGTTAAGCTTTACTAAGTATCAATAATCTACACAATCTGCTCCTGCGTATTTTTGTATTCTTCAAATAAGATCAACAGATTTTTAAGACTAGAAATAAGATTGTAAGTCTTGACGAGATGAGATGTGCAGATGATCACGCAGCTTCTCTATAAGCTTCCTCATCTTTTACAACGTTTCTGATGCACTTTAACCCAATTTCACACCCGTACCTCCAAACTCGCTTCTTTTTCTCAATACGAGGCACTTCAACAGGTTTTCACAGAAAAATGTCTGTGATCTTGATCAGCTTCTCTCTTCTTTATTCTCGTAATATTCTGGAAAAAACTCATGTGGTATACTGTAAACCACAATTCAGCACGTCATCATCCTGGGATTCCTCATCAAACTGTGACACACATATGTGTAAGTGTACTGTAATGATCACACCCCACAGAAGGAACCAGCAGGAAGAACATTGCACTTTTTCTCAGCTGCTTTGGAGCATTTCTTGAAACCTCCTTAAAACCAGGAAGTGCATTCCTCAAAACTATTTGTACAAACAGCACAACACATTGGATTCCCTGCAAAAACCTGAACTTTTCTCAAAATCCTCAGTTCATCTGTGAGACGTCAGTGTTTGTGTGAATGAACATCTCATTACCATCAGAATCACGAGTCCTTTTTGTTATCGTTCACAAACACAAAGTTTAGGTGCCGGGTTTCAGTATTTCTGATATAAACTACGGTTTGGATCAAAGTGACTGAAAATCTACAAGTTAGAATTTCTTCTGTATGAACTTTATTTGAGGCTTTATTTGAGTGCATATTTGATTTAAGTTGATTGTAGGAGACCAGACAGGATTCACACTTTTACTGCTCTGTATTAGTGTTCATTCATTTCCTGCTTCATCCATTTACAAAAAATTATAATTCTGTGTTTTGCTCTGTTACCAAGGGAATGTTCAAGAGATTCACCTTTGACATGTTTTAGAGAACTGGTTGATTATTGGTTGATCTGATGCCGTTTTCTCACCTTCATTAGTGACGTTCAAGATTCATCTGCACAATTCATCAATTCAACACGTTTACAAAAGCCTCACCTGATGCTGAGATGTTTTTGGGGTTAAAATTATTCAGGTGAGAATCACAGAGGAGGGAAGTAACGGAGTACAAATACTTTGTTACTGTACTTCAGTAGATTTTTCTGGTATCAGTATTTTACTCCACTATTTATTTTTCAGACAATGGGAAAAGATGAAAGAAGTAAATGAAAATGTAAGAAGTAAAAAGTACAGATATTTGTGTAAAAATGTAATGAGTAAAAGTAAAAATACTTTTACTCATTACATTTGTACAAAAATATCTGTACTTTTTACTTCTTACATTTTCAAAACCGACTCGTTACTGTAGTTTTAATCCATTGTTTTGGTGAAATATTTATATTTTTTATTTTCACTGCGCCGATTTCAGCCGAACAACCGATTTCCTGTTACTGCGCGTCTTTTTCAATCCGCTGGTGTATAAAGTCCTGACCCTCACTCATTATGAAGATAAGAATCAGCAGGCAGGAGGCAGTAAGAAGTTTGGGGTAAATGTGGATGAGACAGAGGGAGTCAGTGATGAGAACAAGACTGAGAACAGACACATTCCTGATCATCAGCATCTTTTCTCTGCTTGTGTTCTATATGTGGATCTTCAGCCTGGATACATTCATTAGGTAACAACATTTTAATTAGTTTTGTATTAATATATATATATATATATATACACACAGTACAGACCAAAAGTTTGGACACCTTCTCATTGAAAGAGTTTTCTTTATTTTCATGACTATGAAAATTGTAGATTCACACTGAAGGCATCAAGGGCTATTTGACCAAGAAGGAGAGTGATGGTGTGCTGCGCCAGATGACCTGGCCTCCACAGTCACCGGGCCTGAACCCAATCGAGATGGTTTAGGGGTGAGCTGGACCGCAGAGTCCAGTGTGCCAAGCATCTCTCGGGGAACTCCTTCAAGACTGTTGGAAGACCATTTCAGATGACTACCTCTTGAAGCTCATCAAGAGAATGCCAAGAGTGTGCAAAGCAGTAATCAAAGCAAAAGGTGGCTACTTTGAAGAACCTAGAATATGACATTTTTCAGTTGTTTCACACTTTTTTGTTATGTATATAATTCCATCTATAATTCCACATGTGTTCATTCATAGTTTTGATGCCTTCAGTGAAAACTCTTTGAATGAGAAGGTCTGTACTGTGTATATATATATATATATTCATATTAGGCTGTCAAAATTCTAATTATTTTAAACGGCACTAAATGTATTAACACACTATCAATTCAGCGCGCATTTCTGTTTTTACCATTTTTAAATAAAAAAAAATTTAAATACATAAATAAATAAATAAATATAAAAGAGGCAAAACATACACTTATTCACGATGTCCTCTCTTTACTTAGATATAAAATAAATAAATAAACTCCACCGAAAAATATTTTTAATCAGTAAACTTTTGTTTTATTTCTGCGCCAAGTATCAAATCAAACACCAAATCCACCATGTTTTACACAATTTACCCTCTGGGGGGCGTTTTGTGGGTTTTTCCCTCATATAAGCAAAAACTAACTTAAGCTACTGTCTTTATTGATCGTTCAGATAAAAACAATGCATCATTCAAATCTGTAAAATGTCTCTGATTATATATAAAAGCTTCTTGACTTGAAGAGGTGCAGTTTCTCCAGTATCACCTCGGGTAGATGCCAAACTGCATTTCGTTGCTGTGTTCCTGTACAATACAATGACAATAAAGTTCTTTCTTTCTTTCTTTCTTTCTTTCTTTCTTTCTTTCTTTCTTTCTATCTATCTATCTATCTATCTATCTATCTATCTATCTATCTATCTATCTATCTATCTATCAAATATTATTATGATGTGAGGTCAGTTAACAGCTAAAACAGGTAGAAGTAATAACTACTTTTTACTGAAGTACATGTCTGAGCCAAAACTTCTTTACTTTCACTTGAGTAAAAAAGTTTAATCAGTACTTCAACTTTTCCCTGAGTATTTTAAAACATGAGGATCTGCACTTCTACTTAAGTAAAGGATGTGTGTACTTTTACCACCTCTGGAGAATCAGTATAATATAATTTGATAACATGAACATAAATAATTGATCATGTAGGAAACAGCAGATACATAATCAATTAAATAAATATACCAAAGCATTCGCAATTGGCTCATTGTCTGTTACACAATAGACGTCACAACAGAACTACATTAAATTTCCTGGTTACACAATCAGCACTTTTTCTCTCTGCAGAATAAAACAAAAGGTTTTCTTTCTTCCTTGTAGCATCTCAGGGTGTTTTTCCCTCACCACCTTCAGCTCTGAATCACTCATAGCTATCAGTTTCATGCCAAGCCCTTCATGATGTTCTACTGGAATCGATCCACCTCTAGATCCCATCAAAACACACACACACGCACACACACACGCACACACACACACACACACACACACACACACACACACCTCCACACACACCATCTCCAGCAGAAACACACACACACACACACACACACACACACACACACACACACACACACACCTCCACACACATCATCTCCAGCAGAAGCACCGAGATTCACCTCCTCACACACAAATTGTGTATTTTTGTGTAAATTCTACAGAAAAGAAAACACAAAAGTATAAACAGTTCATGAAAAAAGTGTAGCAACTGTTTTAAACTGTTTTGGTGACTTTTCCTCACGATGTTCAGCTTTTCTTGAAAAGTCCGTCTCATAAATGTCTTTGTAAGTGTTTCTGTGAACAAATTAGTTTCTTCTCCTCCGTTGTGAAATGAAGAGAAGAGAATATTGGGAATTACTGAACACAAATTCATGGAAAAATATAATAAAATGTAAGTCAGAGTCGGAGTGAACATTCCTCCCAGTGCTAACGCTAAGGAGGCACTGAGTGAACTCTACTGCGCTATTAGCGAAGAATGCTCTCCCCGACGGATTGTTTATTATCGCCGGAGATTTCAACCATGTGAATCTCAAGACTGTGCTTCCTAAACTCCATCAGCATGTGGACTTTGCAACGAGAGGAGCGAACACGCTGGATCTTGTTTACACAAACATCCCCGGCGCGTATCGTGCGGAGCCCCGCCCCCATCTCGGATACTCAGACCACTGCTCTGTTATGTTGATTCCAGCATACAGACCGCTCATCAGACGCTCTAAACCGGTTCTGAAACAGGTGAAAACCTGGCCAGAAGGAGCCACTTCTGCTCTTCAGGACTGTTTTGAGTGCACTGACTGGGACATGTTTAGAGAAGCTGCAACCAACGGCGATTCCATCAACTTGGAGGTGTACACATCAACAGTGACCAGCTACATCAGCAAGTGCATTGATGATGTGACCATCTCCAAGACCATCACTACACGCTCCAACCAGAAGCCGTGGATGACTGCAAATGTGCGTGTGCTGCTGAAACAAAGAGACAAACTGTCCAGTGTCATCAGAGAGGCGAAGTGCGCACACACCAAGAAAATCCACGACCACTTTCAGGACAGTGGAGACACCCGGCGCATGTGGCAGGGCATCCAGGCGATCACGAATTACAAGACCACATCAGCCGCTTGTGACCGTGACGCCTCCCTCCCAGATGCGCTAAACGACTTCTACGCCCAGTTTGAGGTACAGAACAACGTGAAGTTGAGGAAGACCATCCCTCCTCCCACTGACCAGGTGCTCTGTTGAAACACAGCTGAAGTGTGGGAAACTCTATGCAGAGTTAACCCACGGAAGTTTGCTGGACCTGACAACATTCCTGGCAGAGTGCTCAGGAAATGTGCAGAACAGCTAGCGGGTGTCTTTACTGAAATCTTCAACATCTCCCTGAGCAGTAACGTTGTTCCCACATGCTTCAAGACAACGACCACCGTTCCTGTGCCGAAGAAGTCTACAATATCCTGCCTCAATGACCATCGTCCCTTACTCCCATTGTGATGAAGTGCTTCGAGAGGCTCGTCATGAGGCACATTAAGACACAGCTTCCACCCTCCCTGGATCCCATGCAGTTTGCGTATCGTCCAAACCGTTCCACAGATGATGCCATCTCCACAACTCTCCATCTGACCCTCACCCACCTGGATAACAAGGACTCATATGTACGAATGCTGTTCATTGACTTCAGCTAAGCATTTAACACAATCATTCCTCAGCACCTGATTGAGAAGCTGAGCCTACTGGGCCTGAACACCTCCCTTTGTAACTGGATCCTGGACTTCCTGACTGAGAGACCGCAGTCAGTCCGGATCGGAAACAGCGTCTCCAACACCACCACACTGAGCACTAGGGCCCCCCAGGGCTGTGTGCTCAGCCCACTGCTGTTCACTTCGCTGACTCACGAGTGTGCACCAACGCACAGTTCAAATCATATCATCAAGTTCGCTGATGACACGACCGTGGTGGGTCTAATCAGCAAGAACGACGAGTCAGCATACAGAGAGGAGGTGCAACGGTTAACTGCCTGGTGTGGAACAAACAACCTGTCTCTGAACATCGACAAAACGAAAGAGATGGTTGTGGAGTTTAAGGGGAGCAGAGAGCGACCAAGCTCCACTGATTATTGATGGATCCTCAGTGGAGATCGTCAAGAGCACCAAATTCCTTGGTGTTCATCTGGCGGATAACCTCACCTGGTCACTTAACACCAGCTCCATCACCAAGAAAGCCCAGCAGCGTCTCTACTTCCTGAGAACCCTGAGGAAAACCCACCTCCCTCCCCCCATCCTGTCCATGTTCTACAGAGGGACCATTGAGAGCATCTTGAGCAGCTGCATCACTGCCTGGTTTTGGAACTGCACCATCTTGGATCGCAAGACCCTACAGAGAGGATAGTGAGGACAGCTGAGAAAATCAGCGGCGTCTCTCCCCCCTATATGATGCACATTTACACCACATGCTGCATCCGCAAAGCACACAGCATTGTGGACGATCACACACACACCTCACACACATACTTCACCCTCCTGCCGTCAGGAAAATGGTTCCGAAGCATTTGGGCCGTCACATCCAGACTGTGCAACAGCTTTTTCCCGCAAGCCGTCAGGCTACTTAATACACAGAACTAAAAGGAAACTCACACACACACACACACACACACACACACACACACACACACACACACACACACACACACACACAAATGTGTGTTATCAAACTGTACAACCTGGACTTAACACTTAACACACACTCATCACTCATCTCAATTCATTCCACCATCATCTATTTATTATTATTTAGATTTGACTGTACTACACTCTTTAAATGCTGTTTATTTGCACCTTTCACTGTATTACTGTTTACATGCCGTCTTTTGCATCTTCGACTTTTATATTGTTTACATGCTTTTTTTGCACCTTCGACTTTATTATACTGTACTACACTGTTTACATGCTGTCTTCTGCACCTTTTGACTGCTGCTGTATTTTTGCACTACATTGTGTTTTTATATTCACTCCCGGGTAGATTTTCTACAGTTCACAGTTTACAGCAGGTTTACTGGTCGGCGCTATCTTGGTCTTGTGTCTTGTCTTGTGTTGTCTGTCTGAACTGTTTTTTGTCTGCACTGTTTGCACCAGGTTGCACTCGATGCACTTTATGTAGCTTGTGTTGTGTTGTAGCTTTATGTTGTTGTTTAGTGTAGCACCAGGGTTCCGGAGGAACGTTGTCTCGTTTTTACTGTGTACCACTGTGTATAGTAGAAATGACAATAAACGCCTCTTGACTTGACTTGACTCTTGATTCTGATAGAGTTAAGATCTGCAGACTTGCTGATCCTGATGGCCTTCTAATGTTATACAACTGGAATACAGTTGCAGTGTTTTTGGTCAGTAACTTCACATCTTTGTCAAAAAGAACAAAGGTGATGATTGTTGCCTTGATTTCTACAACTTCTTTTCTGTTTGTTTTGTTGTTTTTGCAGACACTTGTACAGGATGTGGAAGTTTTTATATTTCTCCCTCTGACATAATCACTGCTTCAGAAACCATTTGGTGTACAGTTAAGAAGTAAATGTAATTTTACTCAAGTGAAAGTTTAAAGTGACACTTTTACTGTAGTAATATTTTATCGAGTGGATCTACTTTCCCCACAGGGTTTGTGTGAGTATTGGAACAGGTTTTTCTTGACACTCAGGTGTGCTACTTTTAATTGACTAATAATTAAACATTGAACAGCTCAGAATTAGTGTTTGGTTTGAAGGGTCTGTCAATGTCTTGCCTGTCAATCAAAAGGTGAGATTGATGTTCAAGTACAGATTTACTACAATGAGGACGTTGAAGAGACAATATACAACAGAAACACAGCAGGAAAACCAGATACACACAATCGGACCGAGACCCGGAAACAACAATCAGACTGACAAACATGAGACAATGATGTGAATGCAGGGTGGAACTAAATACCTGTGCTTATTCAGAAGAAAACAGTGAACCAGGTGTGTGTGTGTGTGTGTGTGTGTGTGTGTGTGTGTGTGTGTGTGTGTGTGTGTGTGAGGGTGTGATTTACTGATATATAACAAGGTCATCTGACAATGGAATTGTATTATCTGCTGGGAAAACTAACTAATCCTCTTCTTCTTCTCCTTCTTCTTCTTCTTTCAGCCCATGTCTGCTACCTCCAGCTCCACCTCCTGTCTTTTACTCAATGCCACTGTCTCTAATCCATACAACATCTCAGGTCTCACCACAGTCCTATAAACTTTCCCTTTCACTCTCACAGATACTCTTCAATCACTCCACCCTGCCTGCACTCTTTTCTTCACTTCTCTAACACACTCTCCATTACTTTACACTGTTGACCCCAGGTACCTGAACTCCTCCACCTTCTCCACCTCTTCTCCCTGCAACTGCACCCCTCCACTGCCCTCCCTCTCATTCACACACATGTACTCTGTCTTACTCCTACTGACTTTCATTCTCCTTCTCTCCAGCGTGTACCTCCACCTCTCCAGGATCTTCTCAACCTGCTCTCTACTCTCACCACAAATCACAATATCATCTGCAAACATCATAGTCTACGGAGACTCCTGTCTGACCTCATCCTTCAACCTGTCCATCACCACTGCAAACAGGAAAGGGTTCAGAGCCGATCCTTGATGCAGTCCAACCTTCACTCTAAACCAGTCTGTCTTTCCTACTGCACACTTCACTGCCGTCACACTGTCCTCATACATGTCCTGCACCACCCTCGCATACTTCTCTGACACACCAGACTTCCTCATACAATACCACAACTCCTCCCTCCACCCTGTCGTACGCCTTCTCTAAATCCACAAACACACAATGCAGCTCCTTCTGTCCTTCTCTATACTTCTCCATCAACATCCTCAAAGCAAATAATGCGTCTGTGGTGCTCTTCCTCGTCATGAAACCATACTGTTGCTCACAGATGGTCACCTCTTCTCTCAGCCTGGCTTCCACTACTCTTTTCCATAACTTCATGGTGTGACTGATCAACTTTATTCCCCTGTAGTTACTGCAGGTCTGCACATCTCCCTTATTCTTAAAGATCAGTACCAGCACACTTCTTCTCCATTCCTCAGGAATCTTCTCACCTTCCACAATCTTGTTAAACAATCTGGTTAAAACACCACTGGGAAAACTAATCCACTGTTCCTAATCCTAGTAACCATTACACAATCCTAAAAGCGTGTAGGTGAAAGCAAGAGGACAGAGTGTTTCTTCAGAATGTGTTAGTATGATATCACCTGGGAGAAGCTTGTGGTGATCTTCAGATTATGAGGAAGACCTGGTGAGAATCTGGGAAAATAAATAATAAACCCCAAATTCGATAGAAAAGGGTCATGCGCACTGGGGGTACTGGAGTTTCGGCGGGTTTTTCTGGAGTTTTCCATGTCATGTGTCAGCGGTGTGTAATAAAGTTGGGTTTATTGTATTGTTCAGTGTTTAGATGAAACCTGCACAAACACTCGCTCACACTCATTATAGTGTTTACAGCAGTGGTTCTCAACCTGGGGGTTCCGACTCCCTCTAGGGGTTTACTAAAGATAAATAAAATCATAATTATATTTTAAATGGATAGATTTGTTTCATATTTACATTAACAGATAAAAATGTGCTGCTGTTATTTGTTCATCAGGTTTTGTGGCTAATTGTTAGCATTCTTCTGTTTTTGCATTTATTAAAAATGCATACTACTGACCTTTCACATTCAATGAAATGTGTCTGCTACTGTGTCTTATCACGTATGGCACTTAAACACCTCCCATGGAGACCGGAGAACAAAAAGAAATCACACAAACACTACACACATCTATTCAACTCCGCATTTTCTAGCCAGAGACAAAGTCTCCAACCCACTGATTCAGTTCCTCTTTCTGTGGACAGTTTCTGTCAGATCATCAGATTGGAGATGTTTAGCTGCTTGGAAACATGAGTGACCCAGAAATCACTCATTCACTCTTTCACTCTTTTACAGCTTCATGAGGTTTGAATTAAAGTGCAATAGATTTTTCCTCTTGTTTTTTTTTCTCTCTCAATGCACAGTAAATTTTATTAAATCTTATCTGATATACAGAAATGGAACTGAATTATAAGTGGATCTTGTTAAAATGTCTACAAAAAGCTCTCAGATATAAAGTTATAAAGTTTAATAAAACGTTTCATATTGTTTTATTATTCCATTAATTCTTTTGTTTTTTCTGGATTTTGCGGAACACATCCAACCAGCTGCACAAAGTGTGGAAAGAGTGTGTAATGAATGTAACTGTCTCGGCTGTGTGTCAAAAACAAAACACAATACATGCTAAGCTGGTTCCTTTCGCCTGCCAGTTTTCCTCTGAAGTCTCTAAATGTTCTTCAGAACTCAACCCTGCCTTTTTTCTCCAGGGTGCAATCAGATCATTTGGGAGGAGGAAACTGTCAAAGCGGTGACTCACCTCTGTCAGGTGCACTGATGCAGCGAGTGTGGATTTTACAGGGAAATCAAATAAAATCTTCTGTTTAACTATCAGAAACGTGTGTGAAGATTGAGGACGTTGTCTTGATATCTGCACGTTTATGACTACGGTGATAAAACAGCACCACCCACGCTCCATAACTCATCAATATTCATCTAAACGCAGGAGAGCTTTCTAAATCTTATCTGGAAAAGTAAAACATCATGTCAAAACAAGCATACCTTCAGTCCAGAAGTTCATTCTCTCACTCACAGGAATTTAAGTGTCCTTCAGAAGTCTTGGGACAGAGAAGCTTCTTCTGTTGTTTTTGCTACACAAGGAACGTGTTTCGATTTAAAATCAGAAGATGGATATGAGATTATAGATCAGAATTGCAATGTTCCTGATTACCAAATAGAAATGGCATAATATTTGGCCAAAAATATCTGGACACCTGATTTTTTTTTCAGCAACGTGTTCCAGAACAAATTCAGAGGCACATAATTGTATCAGACGTCTTTGGATGAATTTTGGTAGCATGAAATTTTCCCTTCACTCGAACTAGGAGAACTAAACCTGTTCTAGGATGACAATGTGCACAAAGCCATCTCCATGAAGATCTCCTGCTGTAGATCTCCAGGCCTCCTCACCTCTTACCTACAGAACATCAGTACCTGACTTTACTAACACACATTCTTCTGGCTGTTTGAGCTTCAAATCTCCACAAAATAAAGTGGAACATCTTACATTTACATTTACAACGTTTAGCAGACGTCCGTGTCCAGAACCACGTACAAACGTGCTTTGAGTCTCCATCAATGATCTACACTGGAACACTGATTACAAACTTCAGATAAATCAGACTACACTCTGATTAGAGTTTATTTTGTTTGTTGTTAAACAGAACAAACTTGGAAAGTGTTCGTTTAAGTGTTTCAGGAAGATAAGGGTCTTCACCTGTAGATAGCCAGGACTCTGCTGTTCAGATCTAAGGGAAGTTCATTCCACCACCCCAGTGCCAGAAGAGAGAAGAGAGAAGGTGGTACCAGTGGAGGAGTGCTGAAGGATCTCAGACAGCGTGGTGCAGTGTGAGGTGTGATGAGGGTCTCTGAGGTGAGATGGTGCAGGACCATCTTCAGCTTTGTAGGTGAACATCAGTGTTTCGAATCTGATGTCTCTCAGCCTGGCTTCCACTACTCTTTCCTACAGCTTCATGGTTTATGGACTGAACACGCTGTTTACAGCAGTGGTTCCCAACCTGACTGTCACATTTAATGAAATGTGTCTGCTACTGTGTCTGAATTGGGAGTGGGGGTCATTTTAAATGTTAAAATAGGGGACTTCTGAAAAAAAGGTCTGGAACCACTGATCTACATGTAAAGCTGCTTTTTGTGTCTTACCAGGTAACCTGTCCTATTTTTCCTAATGTTTCTTTTTTTGTTCTTGTCCCTTTTGCTTTACCTGTATATGGGAGAGAAGTAAGATCTTGCCACCAGCACTTGTCCAGAACCAGTACAAGAAACCGCAGCGCAGATGCCGACGGGTTCCACGTGCAGTAAAAAGGTTCCACCCTTCGTTTGGAAGAAAACCATCGATCTGCTTCAGGTTTTTTTCCACCGGAAAAAACTAAACAATGACAAAAACTGTAGAAATTCAAAGCAATATTTGTGCGAATCCTGAGGGTATGATTCAGGACGAATTTAATTATGACACATTTAAAAAAAAAAAATGTTTGTCACATACGTACTACATGCAGTGAAATGCTTTTTACAACGGTCCGGCATGAGGAAATAGGATGGGGAGAAAAATAAACCAAGAAAAAGAAGACAGATAAATAAAGAGCAGTTATTGTCCTTAAAGTGCGGGATGGTGTGGTGCAAAGCGAACGTGCGTGGTGTGGTATAAAGTAACCGTGTGCGGGATGGTGTGGCTTAAAGTGAATGTGTGCAGGATGGTGTGGTATGAAGTGACTGTGTGCGGTGTGGTGTGGTATAAAGTGACTGTGTGGGGTATGGTGTGGTATAAAGTAAATGTGTGTGGTATGGTGTGGTATAAAGTGACCGTGTGCGGTGTGATGTGGTACAAAGCGAACGTGTGCGGGATGGTGTGGTATAAAGTGACCGTGTGAGGTGTGGTGTGGTATAAAGCGAACGTGTGGGGGGTGGTGTGGTATAAAGTGACCGTGTGCGGTGTGGTACAAAGTGGCCGTGTGCAGTATGGTGCGGTATAAAGTGACCGTGTGCGGTGTGTTGTGGTATAAAGTGAACATGTGCGGTGTGGTGTAAAGTGACCATGTGCGGTGTGATGTGGTATAAAGCGAACGTGTGGGGGGATGGTGCGGTATAAGGGACCGTGTGCAGTATGGCGTGGTGTAAAGCGACTGTGTGCGGTGTGGTATAAAGTGGCCGTGTGCGGCACGGCATGGTATAAAGTGATCATGTGCGGTGTGGCGTGGTATAAAGTGACCATGTGCGGTGTGGTATAAAACGACCGTGAGCGTTATGGTGTGGTATAAAACGACCGTGAGCGTTATGGTGTGGTATAAAGTGACCGTGTGCAGTATGACGTGGTATAAAGTGACAGTGTGCCGTGTGGTGTGGTATAAAGTGACCGTGTGTGGTATGGTGCGGTGCAAAGTGACCGTGTGCAGTGTGGTGGGGTATAAAGTGAATGTGTGCGAGACGGTGTGATATAAAGCGACCGTGTGCGGTGTGGTATAAAGCGACCGTGTGCGGTGTGGTATAAAGCGACCGTGTGCGGTTTGGTTTGATATAAAGCGACCGTGTGCAGTATGGTGTGGTATAAAGCGGACGTGTGCGGGATGGTGTGGTATAAAGTAGCCGTGTGCGGGGATGGTATAAAGCCGGTGTTTGATGGTTGTGACGTGTGGGTGGGTGGTATAAAGTGAACATGTGGGGGATGGTGTGGTATAAAGTGGCCGTGTGCGGTGTGCTGTGGTATAAAGCGAGCGTGTGCGGTATGGTGTGGGATAAAGTGGCTGCGTGCGGCGCGATGAAGTATAAATTGATCGTGTGCGGCATGGCGTGGTATAAAGTGGCCGTGTGCGGTGTGATGTGGTATAAAGCGAACGTGTGTGGTATGGTGTGGTGCAAAGTGACCGTGTGCGGTGTGGTGTGGTATAAAGCGAACGTGTGTGGTGTGGTATAAAGTGACCGTGTGCGGGATGGTGTGATATAAAGTGAATGTGTGCGGGATGGTGTGGTAAGAAGTGACTGTGTGCGGTGTGGTGCAGTATAAAGTGACTGTGTGCGGTATGGTGTGGTATAAACCGGCCGTGTGCGGTGTGGTGTGGTATAAAGTGACGGTGTGCAGTGTGGTGTGGTAAAAAGTGAATGTGTGCGGGACGGTGTGGGATAAAGTAACCATGTGCGGTGTGGTATAAAGTCACCGTGTGCGGTATGGTGTGGTATAAAGTGACCGTGTGTGATATGGCGTGGTATAAAGCGACCGTGAGCGTTATGGTGTGGTATAAAGTGACCGTGTGTGGTGTGGTGTGGTATAAAGTGACCGTTTGCGGTGTGGTATAAAGTGACCGTGTGCAGTATGGTGTGGTATAAAGTGACCGTGTGCGGTGTGATGTGGTATAAAGCGAACGTGTGCGGGATGGTGTGGTATGAAGTGACCGTGTGCGGTGTGGTGTGGTATAAATCGGCCGTGTGCGTTATGGTGTGGTATAAAGTTAGTTTATTTTTTCTTCAGTCATTCAAACATAACATACACAAACAGAATGTTTATAGTACAGCAGTGATTGAGGGGGTTTAGGCTGAAGTGAAACACTTATTGATGCCTAACCCTATTTACCACCAATTATAAATACCCAACATGAGGCAACAATAATCAGAAAGCAGCAAAGTGAAAACAGATATAAGAATATTACCAGCTATATATGAACAGCTCATACAGATAACATATTAATAAAATATTTTTCAAATATAAGCCATTAATAATAACATTACACAAATCACTCTATTATCCTCTAAACATTCCATTACCCGAATACTGCCATGTATTATTACATAATACACCGGCCTTCTACTGGTTTTAATGATCTTTAAACTAAACTGAACAATATCTTTGTGACCGTGTGCAATATGGCGTGGTATAAAGCGAATGTGTGCGGGATGGTAAAGTATGAAGTGACTGTGTGCGGTGTGGTGTGGTATAAAGTGACAGTGTGCAGTGTGGTGTGATATAAAGTGAATGTGTGCGGGACGGTGTGGTATAAAGTGACCGTGTGCGGTGTGGTGTGGTGCGGTATAAAGCGACCGTGTGCGGTATGGTGTGGTATAAAGTGACAGCGTGCGGGATGGTGTGGTGCGGTATAAAGCGACCGTGTGCGGTATGGTGTGGTATAAAGTGACAGTGTGCAGTGTGGTAGAAAGTGACCGCGTGCGTTGTGGTGTGGTATAAAGTGAACGTGTGCGGGATGGCGTGGTACAAAGCGTCCGTGTGCGCTGTGACGTGGTATAACGTGACCGTGTGCGCTGTGGCGTGGTATAAAGTGATTGTGTGCAGTGTGGCGTGGTATAAAGTGATCGTGTGCGGTGTTGTGTGGTACAAAGTGGCCATGTGGGGTATGGTGTGGTATAAAATGACTGTGTGCGGTGTGGTATAAAGCGAACGCGTGCGGGATTGGGTGGTACAAAGTGACCGTGTGCGTTGTGGCGTGGTAGAAAATGATTGTTTGCGGTGTGATGTGTTATAAAGATCACTGGCATAAAGTGGTGTGGTATGAAGTGACCGTGTGTGGTGGGGTGTGGTATGAAGTGACCGTGTGCGGTGTGGTGTGGTATGAAGTGACCGTGTGCGGTGTGGTGTGGTATGAAGTGACCGTGTGAGGTGTGGTGTGGTATAAAGTGACCGTGTGCGGTGTGGTGTGGTATAAAGTGGCCGTGTGCGGTGTGGCGTGGTATAAAGTGAACGTGTGCGGTGTGGTGTGGTATAAAGTGACCGTGTGCGGTGTGGTGTGGTATGAAGTGACCGTGTGCGGTGTGGTGTGGTATAAAGTGACTGTGTGCGGTGTGGCGTGGTATAAAGTGGCCGTGTGCGGTGTGGCGTGGCATCAAGTGACCGTGTGCGGTGTGGTATAAAGTGATCGTGTGCGGTGTGGTGTGGTATAAAGTGACCGTGTGCGGTGTGGTGTGGTATGAAGTGATCGTGTGTGGTGTGGTGTGGTATGAAGTGACCGTGTGTGGTGTGGTGTGGTATAAAGTGACTGTGTGCGGTGTGGTGTGGTATAAAGTGACCGTGTGTGGTGTGGTATGAAGTGACCGTGTGTGGTGTGGTATGAAGTGACCGTGTGTGGTGTGGTGTGGTATAAAGTGACCGTGTGTGGTGTGGTGTGGTATGAAGTGACCGTGTGTGGTGTGGTGTGGTATAAAGTTACTGTGTGCGGTGTGGTGTGGTATAAAGTGACTGTGTGCGGTGTGGTGTGGTATGAAGTGACCGTGTGTGGTGTGGTGTGGTATAAAGTGACCGTGTGTGGTGTGGTGTGGTATAAAGTGACTGTGTGCGGTGTGGTGTGGTATGAAGTGACCGTGTGCAGTGTGGCGTGGTATAAAGTGGCCGTGTGCGGTGTGGCGTGGCATCAAGTGACCGTGTGCGGTGTGGTATAAAGTGATCGTGTGCGGTGTGGTGTGGTATAAAGTGACCGTGTGCGGTGTGGTGTGGTATGAAGTGACCGTGTGTGGTGTGGTGTGGTATGAAGTGACCGTGTGTGGTGTGGTGTGGTATAAAGTGACTGTGTGCGGGGTGGGATGTGGTGTGGTGGTGTGGTATGAAGTGACCGTGTGTGGTGTGGTATGAAGTGACCGTGTGTGGTGTGGTGTGGTATAAAGTGACCGTGTGTGGTGTGGTGTGGTATGAAGTGACCGTGGTGTGGTGGTGTGGTGTGGTATAAAGTGACTGTGTGCGGTGTGGTGTGGTATAAAGTGACCTGGTGTGCGGTGTGGGTGTGGTATGAAGTGACCGGTGTGGGTGTGGTGTGGTATAAAGTGACCGTGTGTGGTGTGGTGTGGTATAAAGTGACTGTGTGCGGTGTGGTGTGGTATGAAGTGACCGTGTGTGGTGTGGTGTGGTATAAAGTGACTGTGTGCGGTGTGGTGTGGTATAAAGTGACCGTGTGTGGTGTGGTGTGGTATAAAGTGACTGTGTGCGGTGTGGTGTGGTATGAAGTGACCGTGTGTGGTGTGGTGTGGTATAAGTGACGTGTGGGTGTGGTATAAAGTGACTGGTGGTGTGGTGTGGTGTGGTATAAAGTGACCGTGTGTGGTGTGGTGTGGTATGAAGTGACCGTGTGTGGTGTGGTATAAAGTGACCGTGTGTGGTGTGGTGTGGTATAAAGTGACCGTGTGTGGTGTGGTGTGGTATGAAGTGACCGTGTGTGGTGTGGTGTGGTATAAAGTGACCGTGTGTGGTGTGGTGTGGTGTGGTATAAAGTGACCGTGTGTGGTGTGGTGTGGTATGAAGTGACCGTGTGTGGTGTGGTGTGGTATAAAGTGACCGTGTGCGGTATGCTTCTCCCAGGTGATATCATATTAACACATTCTCGCTTCCACCTACACGCTTTCAGGATTGTGTAATGTTTACTAGGATTAGGAACAGTGCATTAGTTTTCCCAGCAGCCAATACAATTCCATGGTCAGATGACCTTGTTATATACTAGAAATAACACACACACACACACACACACACACACACACACACACACACACACACACACACACACACGCACACACACACACACCTGGTTCACTGTTTTCTTCTGAATAAGCACAGGTATTTAGTTCCTGCATTCACATCATTGTCTCATGTTTCTCAGTCTGATTGTTGTTTCCGGGTCTCGGTCCGATTGTGTGTATCTGGTTTTCCTGCTGTATTTTTGTATATTTTGTATCTCATCAACGTCCTCATTGTAGTGAATCTGCACTTAAACATCAGTCTCACCTTGTGATTGACAGCTTGTGTTTAAGATCATTTACTTTCAAGTTTCTTCAAACAGATCATTCCAGAGGGAATTGAACCTGTTTTAAATAATGAACTCTTCCATTAGCACTGGTTTTGTACCTGAATCCTTCAAACTGCAGTATCAACCCCCTAATTAGGAAACCTGACCTTCACCCTGTCAGCTGTCCAACTACAGTCCAAGATCAAACCTCTGACGCTCTTCTGGGCCGGCTAGCTGCCCTGTGCGGCCCGATGCTAGGACTGAGGTAAAAACGCCAGCAGTACTGATTCTGAAGGTTCTGAGCAGATTAGATTCACATGGCAGCACATAGAGGCTGAAATCTGATTGGACAAAAAAATCTAACATCCACATCCACGTACTGAAGCAGTGCAGCCGAGAGAAACACTCCCACATGAAGAGAAGAAACTGATGGAAGAAATTAATACGATTTCATCAAACAAATATTATGGTGTAAATGTAGGTCAGTGCTGCAGAGAAGGTTCTGCTGGCCCTGAAAGAACATCACTGTGGGTTGTAAATGTTACATAGAAGATGGGTTTTATGAATGCAAGATATGGAGGTGAAGAAGGTCCCGAGGTGTGGCGGAGAGCATTATAATGGTGTAAGATCTCACACTTAGCTGTGGATTATCACCTGATACCGTGGTCACTTCCAGCGTTGAGGAGTTCAAGCTGTTATTGATGTTTGCAGAGGAAAACTGACTGAATGGATCAAAATAACGCTTCATTTTAATGACGACTTGTTACGTCTACAGTTCTGCTGCTCCGAATCACACACACAGATAAAGTAGTGCCAGAAGATTATATTTATTTACACGAGTTATAATAAATAGTAATTAATAGATAAGGAAGTTGTTGGAGTTCTGTGAACTCACACCTGAACGTAGCGCAAACACATGATTATCAGCCGCGTCAGCAATTATCACCAGGCAAACATCATCCAATCATTATCAGCTAAAACCTCCTGTATACTCATAAAGTGGAATTTGCACATTCCAGAACCTCATTATATCCTTTTATTCCTGCTTTATCTAATTGTATTTGTTTTAAAAGCCACAAAGTTGTTGCTTATCAGACGGTAATCAGTTGAAACTAAAGTGGCTTTGTTTTTATAGCAGCCTTGTAGCAGGAAGTATCTTACCGAAGAACTTACTCACTGAATCTACTGCTGCTGCTTCTACTGTGTTCAGGGTTTTACAAGATTTCTTTTTCTTTTCTCTTTGTTTCTTGGGAACTTAATGTCCTGGATGAATCTATTTCCTTTACTTACACAACCTTCATTTTTTACTAAATTAAATTCAAAGGTCAAGTTCAAGTTTATTTCTATAGAACTTTTTACAATGGACGTTTTGTCAAAACAGATTTATGAACAAAACATTTGAATATAAGTGAATGATGTTTATCCCTGATAATGAAGACTGAGGCGACTGTGAAGGAAAAACTCCCTTATGAGGAAGAAACCTTGAGAGGAACCAGACTCAAAAGCAGAACCTCATGTGGGTGACATCAAGAGTGTGATTATAGTCTTTAAACACTACAGAACACTGGAGAGTGAGAACTAACATGAGCACTGGAGTGTGTGATTATGACTGATGATCTTTCTACAGTCTTTTACAGTCATTATGGTTATAAAACTAGGAGCTACTGAGCAACTCATAAAATAACTCAACATCTGAGATCATCACAGATCCAACACCAGCTTCTCCATGCCAGAGCCTTTAAACACTCAAAGAGGTCCAGTGTCCAAACTCCACATGAAGTGGGATCTAATTGGCACTGGTACGTCTCTAGATGGTTCGGGATGTTTGTGAGCATCTACTTCTTTAAAGGTCTACAATCTTCATGAGGTGGGACATGACTGGAGCTGGAGGAACCTCAGGATGCCTCGGGATGGGGAGAGAAAGAGAAGCAGTGGAGAGGAATTAGCGTAGCTGCTGTTCGTGATATTTACAACACAAGTTGATGATGTGATGTGATCAGATGTTCTGGAGCACAAGGTTATGATGTGATGTGTGTTATGTGTAGAACTCGCTAAAAACATACGTCTTTAATCTGCACTTAAACTGGGAGAGTGTGTCTGAGCCCCGAACACTGTCAGGAAGACTGTTCCAGAGTTTAGGAGCTAAATGTGAGAATGTTCTACCACCTTTAGTGGACTTTGCTATTCTAGGAACTATTAGAAGTCCAGAGTTTTGAGATCTCAGGGAGCGTGACGGATTGTAGCGAGTTAGAAAACTGGAGATACATGGAGATAAACCATTTAGTGTTTTGTAGGTAAGAAGCAGTAGTTTGTAGTAGATTCTAATTTTAACAGGAAGCCAGTGTAGGGACGAGAAGATCGGGGTTATATGATAATATTTTTTCGACCTTGTAAAAACTCTTGCTGCTGCATTCTGAACTAACTAAAGCTTGTTTATTAATGATGCAGGACATCCACCTAGAAATACATTACAATAGTCTATTCTGGAGGTCATGAACGCATGGACGAGCTTCTCTGCAATGTGGGAGCGCTTCATCACAAACAACCCCTATGACTCACAAGATCGAACAGGTCCAGGCCTGAGCCAGAGTGGGAAAGAGAGAGAGATTTTTCCATCGTGTATCTCACGTGCATTGATACCTTGTGCAATACGAACAGTTTGAGTTTATTTCTTGACCTTTATTATCATTAAGATGTCATGAACTATATTTCTCTTTGTGAGGAAACAGCGTACTGTATGTTCTTTTAGAACTTACCTGCTCTATCTGTGTTGTGGTGTGAAAGCAGGTTCCAGGTTTTATTGTAAAGACATTAGCGTAGCTTGCTGTGTGTTGTGTAGCTCAGGTTGTGAAGTTGTTAAAGATTTAAGACTTCAAGCTACAAAAAAAAAAAATAAAGATCTATTTCTGTATGCAAGCAGTGGATACGTGGTTCAGGAGCCCAAACCCTGAACCACGTATCCACTGCTTGCATACAGAAATAGATCTTTTTTTTTTTTTTTTGAATGGTGGAGAACCTGCACCATTGGTGGCTGAATAAATACTTTTTTGCCCCACCAATGGTGCAGGTTCTCCCACTGAGAGATGAGAGAGGCCTGTAATGTTCATCATCAGTACACTTCAGCTATGAGAGACAAAATGAGAAAAAAAAAATCCAGAAAATCACATTGTCTGATTTTTAAAGAATTTATTTGCAAATTATGGTGGAAAATAAGTATTTGGCCAATAACAAAAAAATCTAGATTTTTTCCTCTCTCGTCCTTTTAAGCAGGAGAACTTGCACAATTGGTGGCTGACTAAATAGTTTTTTGCAGCACTGTAAGTCCTTTCGTCTAAATTAAATTGTTGAATTTTTTATAAATGTTAGTAATAAATAAACGGTTTAGATACAGATCCAGTGCAGGTGATGACAGTACACAGACCCTCTATAGATTTATATCCCTGTGAAGAGTGTGTTTAAACCAACATGAAGCACAGAGAGCTGTCTATCAGAGAAAAGCAAGAGGGAATATTAATAGAAACAGTTGTATGCCATAGAACAGTCAGTATTTTCCACAAAAAGATAGCGAGCAGTTTGTGATGAATGGAGCAGATTAGCTAACCATAATAGTAAAGGCAGATGATGAAACAAACACTGTGTGAACTGCAAGGAAGGAAGCCTACAAACCCAAACAAAAAAGTCTTAAACCAGTCATAATGGGGTCTTAACTGAGTCTTACTAGAGTCTTGATGAAGCCTTGCTGGCTATTCAATTATTAAAAGGATCTTGATGAAGTCTTACCAGAGTCTTAACTGAGGCTCAATGGACTCTTAATGGAGTCTTAACAAAATCTTAGTAGTATCAGAGTCTCAGGAGAACTTAAATTAACTTCCTAGAGTTGCTTTTTGCTCCAAAAAAAGTTAAGACATTGTGTAAAATGTCAATAAAAACAGAATGCAATGATTTGTGAATTTCATAAATCCATATTTTATTCACAATAGAATCTAGAAAACATATTCAATCTTTAAACTGTGGAAATAAGGTCATTTTAAATTTGATGGATTCCACACCTCTCAAAAAAGTTGGGACGGGGCAACGAAAATCTGGAATAAGTGCATGTTATTAAAATGAGACAGTTGAAGAAACATTTTGCAACTAATGAGGTTAATTGACAGCAGGTCAGTGAGAGGACTGGGGTATAAATAGTGTATCTTAGAGAGTCTCTCAGAAGTAAAGATGGGCGGAGCTTCATCGTTCTGTAAAAAGACTGTGCACAAGGGAAAAGGGTGAAAATCAAAATTAGATGTTTGGTTTCTGTGATGTCGCATGGGTTCATTAATACCTCCAGAAATCATTGTCTGTGAACACAGTTTCCCATGTCATCCACAAATGCAGGTTAAAGTATGCAAAGAAAAAGAAGCCATGCGTGAACATTTTCCTGAAACACCACTGAGGCAAAGTAGAAAACTGTTCTGTGGTCAGATGAATCAAAATCTTTTATTTCTTTTTGGAAACCATGCAGACCACGTCCTCTGGACTAAAGAGTAGAGGGACCATCTGGCTTGTTAACAGCATTCAGTTCTAAAATCCACCTCTCTGATGGTATGAAGTGTATTAGTGCCTGTGGAAGGGAATCTTGTACATTTGGAAAGTTTCCTTCAATGCTGAACGCAATATACAGGTTTTAGAGCAACAAATGCTTCCATCCAGAAAAAGTCTTTTCAGGTATGGTCTTGTGTATCTGACCAGGACAATGCCAACTGCATACTGCATCTATTACACCAGCATGAGTTTGTAGTAGAAGAGTCCGAGTGCTACTGATGAGCAGCTAGAATCCTGTATCAGACACATATGGGAGAACATTCCTCTCTTCCAAAACTCCAGCAGCTGCTCGCCTCAGTTTCCAGATGTATAGAGACAGAAGATGTGATGCTTCACAGTGGGAAACATGGTCCTGTACCAACTTTAATGAAACGTGTTGCAGCCATCAAATTCATAATGACCTTATTTTATTGTTGGTATAAATGTTATAAATGGTAAATAGTATAAATTATTTTTTATTTATTTTTTTATTTTTTAATTTTGTCGATTTTTTTATTTAAACAGTGTTCCAACTTTTTTAGAATTTGGTTTGTTGTATTTGTTTATTATTATTATTATTATTATTATTATTATTATTATTATTATTATTATTATAAAGTAAGAATTTTTGATACAGATAGAAATGACAGAATTGGAAAGGACAGAAGTGACAGATTGATAATGAAGTTGTTTACCTGTCAGGTACGTGCACCTCGTCACTGACCTCATCCAGCTTTAAACAATTTTCATTTTAATTCATGTTTAACTAGAATGGCTGGCTGAATACTACAGAATCTGGTAAGCAAGTGATGTGTGATATGTTTGTAAAGCACTTTAACTGTTATTAAGACTGGATTGTTACACATGGTGCGTTTACTTTGGCCAGAATGACAGTTTCCTGTGTTTGTACACGGGTTTGTACACAGGTTTAAGCACGGGTTTGTACACGGGTTTGTACACGGGTTTGTACACAGGTCTTCCTCTTGAAGCAGAGATTTTTATGAATGCACCGTGTTTGTTTTGCACCGCTCATAATTAATGAATGTTGTTTAACCTTTCATGAAGAAAAGAAATCTTTCTGAAAGACTTGCCCCCACTGTCCTATCATCACCCCCCTTCCCCTATTCTGGGATATTTCCACCCCTGCGTTGTGCTTTAATAGAGTGTGAACAGTTTACATGTCTGAACTTATTGTCTGAGAGACGGAGGAATAAGCACTCATGACGTAATGTCACAAAACACAGGGTTTGTGTTTGAGGTTCACACACTGTCTTAACGTGTGTGAGTGTGCGTGTGTGTATGTGTGCGATTGTGTGTTTGCGTTGGCGTGTGTATTTTAATTAGCTCCAACCCACATTCTCAGGAAGACGCTTTTCCAGTGAAATGGAAGCCTGCGGGTGTTTGTGTGTGTATGTGTGTGTGTGTGTGTGTGTGTGTGTGGAAGGCTGATCTGAGGAAAATTTCACTAATCCGTGCGTATTTAACTCTCTCTTCCACTGAAACAATGGTAGGAGACTGAAATAATAGACATTTAAGAGGAACTTTCAGGGCTATTTATCTCAATCAAACTTTCCAAGCAGGTATTTTACAGTGTAAGAGAGACGCCCTTTATCCTGACTTACAATGATCTCCTTTATACACCTGAGTGGGAGAAGGTTAGGGGCCTTGTTCAGGGGCCCAGCGGTAGCAGTTTAGTGGTGCTGCAATGTAAACGCATGATCTTTTGTTTACCACTGAGCAGCATTGCCCTTTAATAATATAATATGATATAATATAATATAATATAATATAATATAATATAATATAATATAATATAATATAATATATTATTGTGATCCAAACCAGTATTATTATTATTATTATTATTATTATTATTATTATTATTATTATATTATAAAACATGAAATGATTCAGTGAGTTAAAAATAAATATATAAATGTAATCCAGGCGTTTCGTTGATGATGCAAGCAGAATCCACAGCTCTGAATTTCAGCAGAAGTTAAACAGGTTGATCAGTAACTTGTGTGTTTTCCCCGTGAGGAAACACCACGCCTCCTAATTCTGCCTTCATCGCTGTTATAAATGTGGCTTCCTTAAAGGTTCCTGCTTCAGTTTAACATTCGAACTGAACCTGAAAACAACAAATCTCAGCGGTGGAAAAAAGTAAAAGATATTTATTTATTCTTTAAACTGGGGAATATTATTGTGTGTTTGTGTGTGTGTGTGTGTGTGTGTGTGTGTGAACATGGCAAAGGATTTTTCACCATCATCTCTGGACCAAATCGACATCTTTGCTCTTAAAGTAAGCTCGGTTTAATTTATTTATTTATTCATTTTTGTATTATTGCATGTACATATATATATATATATATATATATATATATATTATATGTTGTGTGTGTGTGTGTGTGTGTGTGTGTGTGTGTGTGTGTGTGTGTGTGTGTAGTATGTTAGGGTTTACAGTATGGGGCATGTGTCAGGTTAGGGTAAAGGGTGTAATGTTTATTTCTGGAGATGGTGTGAAGGATGTTGGGTGTGGGGTGTAGGGTGTGGGGTGTAGGGTGTAGGGTGTTGGGTGTAGGGATAAGGGTGTAGGGTGTAGGGATAAGGGATAAGGGTGTAGGGATTAGGGTGTATGGTGTAGGGATTAGGGTGTAGGGTGTAGGGATAAGGGATAAGGGTGTAGGGATTAGGGTATATGGTGTAGGGATTAGGGTGTAGGGTGTAGGGATTAGGATGTAGGGATAAGGGTGTAGGGATTAGGGATTAGGGTGTAGGGTGTAGGGATAAGGGTGTAGGATGTTGGGTGTAGGGTGTAGGATGTTGGGTGTAGGATGTTGGGTGTAGGGTGTAGGATGTAGGGTGTAGGGTGTAGGATGTTGGGTGTAGGGATAAGGGTGTAGGGTGTAGGGATTAGGGTTTAGGGATAAGGGTGTAGGGTGTAGGGATAAGGGTGTAGGGTGTAGGATGTTGGGTGTAGGGTGTAGGATGTTGGGTGTAGGGTGTAGGATGTTGGGTGTAGGGTGTAGGATGTTGGGTGTAGGGATAAGGGTGTAGGGTGTAGGGTGTAGGGATAAGGGTGTAGGGTGTAGGGTGTAGGGATAAGGGTGTAGGGTGTAGGGTGTAGGGATTATGGTGTAGGGTGTAGGGATTAGGGTGTAGGATGTTGGGTGTTGGGTGTAGGGACGGATCACGGTTGGAAAAAGAGTTTGTTCCTGCAGCTTTGGTGGAAATTTGCGTATCAGACTGATGAATGTGATATAAGGATGAAAGTTGGAGGCCGAGTGTGACGGAGACTGAGGATTTTCTGCTTTTAAAAGCTTCTTGGGTAAAGTTTTTGCATGCTGGAGGATTGAGAGCTGCAGCATTCGTGCTGTTCGGATTTAAAGAGGAAGTTTATATGTTTATATGAAGTGGTTGTGTAAATCTGTGACACAATGTTCTCACTAACAATGCAAGTGTGCAACCAAGCATGTGATGTGAATTAAAGCAAAGACAACATCAGTGTCCTGCAAAAGGTCAAGACACGTTTACACTGTCCTGGTACCTGTATAAGCAAGTGTGTGTGTGTGTGTGTGTGTGTGTGTGTGTGTGTGTGTGTGTGTGTGTGTGTGTGTGTCCTTGCGGTGTTGTGATAGTGTACAATGTGCGTGATGGTGCTGGCTGGTGTGTGATGAGTGTGTGATAGTACGTGAGTGTGTACTACAATGTGGGTTATAACTGACCTGATGGTCTTCTCTCTTTAGGACCCTGAAGGAATCTTTGAACTAGTGCAGATGGTGGGATGTGGCTCCTACGGTCAAGTGTTCAAGGTAAGATTGATTTAATGATCAGAATCCACCAAACTGTTCAAGTTCAAGTTCAAGTAGTGTTGGTGAAGTGTTGCTGGGGGGCAGTGTTAAAGTTACTGCAGGGGAAGTGTTGCTGGGGGCAGTATTGGGGCAGTGTTGAAGTTACTGCAGGGGTAGTGTTGCTGGGGGCAGTATTGAAGTTACTGCAGGGGAAGTGTTGCTGGGGGCAGTATTGGGGCAGTGTTGAAGGTTCTGCAGGGGAAGTGTTGCTGGGGGCAGTATTGGGGCAGTGTTGAAGGTTCTGCAGTGGAAGTGTTGCTGGGGGCAGTATTGGGGCAGTGTTGAAGTTACTGCAGGGGTAGTGTTTCTGGGGGCAGTATTGGGCAGTGTGAAGTTTCTGCAGGGGAGTGTTGCTGGGGGCAGTATGGGGCAGTGTGAAGTTTTGCGGGGTAGTGTTGCTGGGGGCAGTATTGGGGCAGTGTTGAAGTTCTGCAGGGGAAGTGTTGCTGGGGGCAGTATTGGGGCAGTGTTGAAGTTTCTGCAGGGGTAGTGTTGCTGGGGGCAGTATTGGGGCAGTGTTGAAGTTTCTGCAGGGGTAGTGTTGCTGGGGGCAGTATTGGGGCAGTGTTGAAGTTTCTGCAGGGGTAGTGTTGCTGGGGGCAGTATTGGGGCAGTGTTGAAGTTTCTGCAGGGGTAGTGTTGCTGGGGGCAGTATTGGGGCAGTGTTGAAGTTTCTGCAGGGGAAGTGTTGCTGGGGGCAGTATTGGGGCAGTGTTGAAGTTACTGCAGGGGTAGTGTTGCTGGGGGCAGTATTGGGGCAGTGTTTGTCCCAGTATGTAAAACACTGCAGGGTTTCTAAACTGTTTCTGATGATTGGAGAGAAAGTAATAAAGCTTTGATCTTGGAAGCAGAGCGAGAGGCAGCTACAGATGTGCCTGAGATATAAATAAGTGTTCCTCAGAATCAGACGAGAACACAAGAAACAAAATGAACAGGCAGAGAGAGAGAGAGAAAGAGAAGAGAGAGAGAGAGAGAGAGAGAGAGAGAGAGAGAGAGAGAAGAGAGAGAGAGAGAGAGAGAGAGAGAGAGAGAGAGAGAAAGAAAGAGAGAGAGAGAGAGAGAGAGAGAGAGAGAGAGAGAGAGAGAGAGAGAAAGAGAATGAGAGAGAGAGAGAGAGAGAGAGAGAGAGAGAGGAGAGAGAGAGAGAGAGAGAGAGAGAGAGAGAGAGAGAGAGAGAGAGAGAGAGAGAGTGAGAGAGAGAGAGAGAGAGAGAGAGAGAGAGAGAGAGTGAGAGAGAGAGAGAGAGAAGATGAGAGAGAGAGAGAGAGAGAGAGAGAGAGAGAAGAGAGAGAGAGAGAGAGTGAGAGAGAGAGAGAGAGAGAGAGAAGAGAGAGAGAGAGAGAGAGAGAGAGAGAGAGAGAGAGAGAGAGAGAGAGAGAGAGATGAGAGAGAGAGAGAGAGAGAGAGAGAGAGAGAGAGAGAGAGAGAGAGAGAGAGAGAGAGAGAGAGAGAAGAGAGAGAGAGAGAGAGAGAGAGAGAGAGAGAGAGAGAGAGAGAGAGAGAGAGAGAGAGAGAGAGAGAGTGAATTAGACTGTTGGAGAGGAAGACCGGTTTTATAACTGCATTGTTGGTGTTGATTCTGGATCTCAGCCCTTTAGATAACGTTTATATGCAAATCATTTATAAATGTATTGAAGCAGAAGGTCAAGTCTCATCACGTCAGGTTTTTCAGCGCTGATCACTGGTAGAAGTTTCTGACGCAGCGTTTGACATGTTCTGGGTGAACTGAGATACGTGTCCTGTCCTGTCGTGTCCTGTTATGTTGTGTTTGCCGTGTGGCCTGGTCTGACAGGAAACAGGGTTTGTGGTGATTATGATGATTGTTATTTCGGGGAATGATGAAGTAACACTGGAAGGTTCTGGTCCTGTTTGTCCTGCTGCCTCACGCCTCCACTGGGTTTCCGTAAAACAGGATGGAAACGGTTATTTGATGATTCAGCGCTACTTTCTTGTCTGCCTTATATGGAAATCAGGAAAACAAATCTGAAAATAAATGTCCAATCAGAGCAGACGCTGGTCATTTTCTCTTTAAATACGGAAATAAAAAGACACTTCGATATTATTATAATTATTATTATTGTTATTATTGTAAGCGATTTTGCACAGTCTGCTGCACTCCCTCCCGATGACTCATTAAGAAAATTGCATGACCTCTTTAATCATTTTCTTCCTTTACTGAAAACACACTTACCGCTGTATCAGTCACCGAAACACTGCTTCCTGTGAGTGGGCGGGGCATATAGTCAAAACCGTCATCAGCCAATAGGATTAAAGAAATCAGAGAGAACATCTTATTGGAGTAGGAGGCCCAATAAGATAAGCTGATGTATAAGTAAAGTAATTAATGGTGTGTGTGTGTGTGTGTGTGTGTGTGTGTGTGTGTGTGTGTGTGTGTGTGTGTGTGTGTGTGTGTTTACAGGGTGTACATGTTAAAACAAGACAGGCTGCTGCTATCAAAGTCATCAGTGCTATGAATGTAAGTATCTTCCTCTCATTATCTCTGTGCATTCAGATCTTTATTTTACGCTACTGAAGGACTGATAGAGAAATTAACAGAGAAACTGAACAGACTTCTGTATAAAGATGAATAAATGAACGCATGATTTCACTCCTTTGCTCAGTCGGCTCACGAGGAGCTGAAGTCTGAGTTGAACCTGCTGAAGACTCAGTCTCACCATCGCAACATCGCCACGTTTTATGGGGCTTTCGTCAAAAAAGGGACACCGGTCATGGGGGACCAGCTGTGGGTAAGTGTGTAAAAAAATACACACACATTCATGTACGTTTAAATTCTGGAACATACTTAATATTAATATGTACCTAATATTAATATGAACCTCTGTGTGTGTGTGTGTGTAGTTGGTAATGGAGTACTGTGGAGGCGGATCTCTGTATGATCTGATCCAGAGCACAAAAGAAAAGTGTTTAAACGAGGACTGGACAGCTCTCCTTTGCAGAGGAATCCTCAAGGTACGCTCTTCTTCTATACATATCATATACACACACCAGAGCAAACAGTGTGTGTGTGTGTGTGTGTGTGTGTGTGTGTGTGTGTGTGTGTGTGTGTTTTGTATAAGGAATTGTTCACTTTCCTTTTCAGGGTCTGGCTCACCTCCACAAATATAAAATCATCCACAGAGACATTAAAGGGCAGAACATCTTGCTGACTGACTCTGCAGAGGTGAAGCTGGGTAAGAGCGCCGCCCTGGTGGCCTGCTATTACACTCAGACCAGTGTTTAGGACACGTCCCCAAATATCCAAACCTGTATTTAATAACAATTCCTGTAAAATGTCCATGAATTATTAAGTGTGTGTGTGTGTGTGTGTGTGTGTGTGTGTGTGTGTGTGTGTGTGTAGTGGACTTCGGTGTGAGTACACAGTTGGATAACACTTTGGGGAAACAAAGCACATTTATTGGGACTCCGTTTTGGATGGCGCCAGAGGTCATCGACTGTGAAAAGAGTTCTGATGGTGCATACGACTGTAAGGTGAGACAGCTTGTCTGCTTGTCTGTCTGTCTCTTTATCTGTCCGTCTATTTATTTGTCTGTCTGTCTGTCTGCTGCTTTATCTGTCTGTCTGTATTTCTTATTCAGTACGTTATACCTTTTAGATTTTAAAAAAAAAATAAAAACACTGACAGACATGGTGTGTGTGTGTGTGTGTGTGTGTGTGTGTGTGTGGTGTGTGTGTGTGTGTGTGTGTGTTTTTCAGAGTGATGTGTGGTCACTGGGCATCACAGCCATTGAGATGGCAGAAGGAAAACCCCGTAAGTGTGCTCACATTACACTGTAAATTATACCTAATATTCAGGCTGGATGCATTTATTTATTCTCTCTCTCTCTCTCTCTCTCTCTCTCTCTCTCTCTCTCTCTCTCTCTCTCTCTCTCTCCCTTTCTCTACAGCTCTGTCTGAAATGAAACCCTTGCATGCGATCCTCACCATCGCTCAGAGTGAACCTCCAACAGTGGATCCCCAAAAATTGTGAGAATTAGGACATCTATCTATCTATCTATCTATCTATCTATCTATCTATCTATCTATCTATCTATCTATCTATCTATCTATCTATCTATCTATCTATCAGTCTGTCTGTCTGTCTGTCTGTCTGTCTAATTATTTTTACCTGTGTGTGTTTTCACAGTTCACACACTTTTCAGTCGTTTTTAAAGGGCTGTCTGGTGAAAGACTACACGAAGCGTCTGAGTGCTCAAGAACTTCTTAACCATTCGTTCATCACTGGCATAAAAAATTACTTCAGACACATCCGCCACGATATAGAGGGACACATACGCAGGGATAAAGGTAACACACACACACACACACACACACTCACACACACACACACACACACACACACACACACACACACACACACACACACACACACACACACACACACACACACACATTACCAGGGCTATAACATTCCTTTTTGTTATCTTCTGTTGTAGAAGAGAAAAGACTTGCTGAACTACAAGCTGCTCGGCCTGTGGAGAAGGAGAGGTAAACTATCATATATTATAGGGGGTATAGGAGTTATAGGAGTTTAAGAGGGTATAGGGGTTGGGGGGGTATAGGGGTTATAGGGGGTTATACGGGTTATATGAGGTATAGGGATTAGGGAGAGTATGGGGGTTATAGAGGCTATGGATCTTCATGCAGTATTGCTATGGTGTTGTTATACCTGCATTTGTTCTGACATTCCTTCTCTCCTTCTTGGTCTTCTTCTGCAGCTTTCCAGCCAACTCACCTCCGGCCAACTCACCTCTGGCTAACTCACCTCTGGCTAACTCACCTCCGAGGCAGGTGGTTCTGGGACAACAGTATGAAAAACAGCTTCAGGAGGTGTGTGTGTGTGTGTGTGTGTGTGTGTGTGTGTGTGTGTGTGTGTGTGTGTGTGTGTGTGAAATGTATGATACCTGTGTGTTTTCTGCTTTTTTATGGCAGAAAACACAAACGTCCAGTTAGCAAAAGTTACTACAGGTGATTACTAAAGTATTAGCATACTCATTAGCATTTTAGAGTGTAAATGGCTATGAAATGCAAATAGGTTTAGAAGAAGGCATTATGAGTGTTCTTTCTTTCTTTCTTTCTTTCTTTCTTTCTTTCTTTCTTTCTTTCTCATTAAATATTTTTCTCTCTCTCTGTTAGTATTTGAAGAGAAAGAAGTGGGAAAGAGAGCTAATTAGCCGTGAAATGAAACAACAATTCAAAATGATAAAAGAACAAAAACATCAGCAGAACTCCTCAGGCCTTCATCATCAGAACCAGATCATCAATGATGATGTGGACAAACAGGTGAGTGAGAAACACCACATTAGAGAAATTAACTCTAATATCAGCATGTTTCTGAACATCATTCTAAACATCCTTTCTATTTTCTCCTCCAGAATTTTCTGAACAAGCCTGGACAGGCTCACATGCGCCCCCACTCACCCAACCTGCAGAGGCATCGGGCTGTTAAAGCCTCATCTCCAAATGGAAAGCTTCAGATCCAGCAGCCCGTCCGCAAGAGTCCCTCCAGCCCAATCCCTGTTCCTCAGATCTGCATCTCACCGCAGGATGAATCTGGAGTAGGACTGAGACGCCACTGCCTGGAATCACTAAACTCCCCCCACTGTTACGATTCCTGGAATGCGGAATTGGATCAGAAACACAAGCGTCGCTCAGCCTCGCATTCGCCCCGCCGCATGAACAAACAGCACAGCGAAGACACAAACGGGAACAGCCTACGTGCGATGATGAGGATGTCCGGCAGTCAGGAGTGCCTGAGGAACTCCCAGCAAATCGATTTAAACAGCTCAGCCCCCGAACACACGCTTCGACAGATGATGCCAGGCCGAGAGCGCCGCTTGTACTCCATGCCACATGGAAAACACCTTGGCGTTCCTTCGCCCCATGCGATGCCTGCCATGTCGTATTCAGACGAAAAGCAAAACAATAAAAGAGGAGCCATGTTTTCTTCTCATAATGATCTCTTCAGCTCGTGTTCGGAGGCAGAGCTGAGACAATTCATCCACAACAAGCATAACATTTCCTCCTCGTACAGACACGACATGGACACTGGAATGTCTCAGAAAAACCACCCCATCATTAACTCAGTGAAGGGGGTTATACGAAGGTTTGGGCTTTCACCTCGTGGATCACCTCGTCACAGTCCAGCATCTTCCCATTCTCCATCTCCACCCAACCTCAGCCCACCTTCCACCCCCCTCGATTCCCCCTTTAATTCTACCAACGACTGGCCTTGTAGATACTAATAAAACTAGGCCACACCCATTTCCACTTATTCCCTATATAAAGAACTTCTTGGTTCTTTTTTCTTTCCAGACTAAGCGGTGGGATCAGAAAGTTTGGAGACTCGCTCTGTTTTCAAGAAAGTACTTTATCTAACTCTGTTTCCACACCATCATCTTCAAAATAGTCCCCTTACACAGTAATACAGCGCCCCCTGTGTTCTTCTGGAACATGTCCTGGAAGTTTTCTTTTCGAAGCTAGCAGGCATCTTCTGTTCTTCATGCTGGATCTCTGAATGGTGTCAAAACGACAACCTTTAAGCTGAACAACAAAATGGTTTATTTCCACTTTTAGACATTTTTTTGTCCTTTTTTTTTACTTCCGTTAAAAACAAAACATTTCACACTCACAGTAAATGATTTTCATCACAAGCGCTGCTTTTATATTTTTTACATTTACACTCATATCATATCTGTCTTATTAATGTCTGATCAGCTTCGTGTTATAATTATAATTATTTTTAATAATGATTCCTAGTTTAAAAGTTTATTATTTGGGGCTAAAGGTTTGCTTTTTTCTGTAAATTTGTACAGTGAAATATTATTCTGTAATATAGAAAGTTGTGTTTTTGTGCTGAATTTGAATAAAAGTTTGTGAAAGTATATTATAGAAAATGTGTTTTATTTATCAGCTCAGATTCGTCTAGACTCGAGCGAGCGTCAGACGATCCACACTGATCCACAGCACAACACCTACACTGTACCACGTCCACCACTTTTCCTCAACATTATACTCGTTCATCACCTGGTTAGGGCAGAGGGGGCGTGGCCAAGCTTGTGTTTGTGAATGGATGGTGGAAGCAGAGGTGCAGATAAATTAGTTACTAAGATGTGTAACATGTGAGACACAGACACTTTGCGTGCACTGAATAAGAGTCATTAATAAATACCCACAAAAAGACATGTAGCTTTACACAAACACTTTTACCTGCAAATACCGATCAGGTTTTTATAGACAAATCCAAAACTAGACAGGAGCAGCAGAGGCTTAGCTTTATCAAGTATTATTATTATCAAATATTTTATTCTTCAAAGCAAATCAATCAGATTTGAATGGCTAGGAATAAGATGGTAAGTATTGAGTAGATGAGCAGTTTTGCAGTCTCGGTGTTTATCTGTCTTTTTCAAAACCCACATATTACCTGGTTCAGAAAAATGCTGAAGTTTGTTTCAATCTCAAACTTTTCACTTCACTTGAAGAATATCACATTAAAATACTGTCATTGTTCACTTCAGCTGCTTTTAGCTTTGATTACACCACGCATTCCTGATGCGCTCGTCCCTCTGGAACAGGGTAAATCTGGACTCATCAGACCACATGACCCCCCACTGCTCCAGAGTCTGCTCTTGATGCTCTCTTTTTCTGTGCTTTTTTTGAGGCTAACAGATGTTCAGTCCCAGTTTGATTTCACTAAATGTTTAAGCGATCGCCGATCACGATCATTCAAGATTTTCCTCCGACCGCGTTTCTTCCTGGAAGATGATGCTTCCCCACCCTTCCAGTTTTTAATAATGTGTTGGACAGTAGGTTCAGCGATCTCCTGTGATATTTTGATGGCCAATAATTTGACCCTTCTGAAACAGATTAATGTCTTTTCCATGACCACGGGACGTGTCTTCCGACATGGTGAAGAAATGAGAAGCTGCTCACTGCATCAGTTTGGGTTGTTGTAGCCCATCACCCTGAGAAGGGTTATAAGGCCATTTAAAGTCCATTATTCTACAGTAAAGAAGATTATTCACAAACTTTCACAAAGATGCCCAGTGGACATTCAGAAATTTTCAGAAAAACTGGCAAAAAAATACAAGAGTTACATTTAAGACTCTTATCATGTCAGATGTGAAAGTTCATGACAGTACACTTGGAAAAAAAATGAACAAATATGATTTGTTTTTTACGGGTTGCTAAGAGAAAGTCTCCTCTCTAAAATAACAGTTTAGGTTCATTTGTGAACAAACCACAAAACTTCTGACACAAATGTCCTTCAAACAGACAAGACTAAAGTGAAGATGTTTGGCCGTAATGCACAGAGACACGTTTGGGAACCCAGCACAGTATATCAAGCTGGGACGATGGTGAAGGACTGATGATTTGGGCTTGTTTGACAGACACAGGACCTGAGCACTTTAGTCATTGTGTTGACCACAAACTCTTCTGTATACCAAAGTACTCTAGAGTCATATGACAGGCCGTCTGTCTCACTAGAGCTAAAGCTTGGGTGGAACTGGGCAACGATCCCAAACACAGTAGAACGACTGAAAAAGAGCAGAATTAGGATGATGCAGTATCCCAGTCAAAGTCCAGACCTAAGTCATACAGAAAAAACATTCATTACCCATGACTGCTAAAGATGGTTTAATAAGATACTGAATCATGAGGTGCACTTAGTTTTTCACATACAGTATGGTTTTCCATTTTGGGTTTATTTTTGTAATATAAATAATGACGGTTATTTAAGATCAATGCAAATTTCTTTATTCCAAGGCATAAAGAAATTTGCATTGATCTTAAATGAGTAGCTGCATATTCGTTATGAAAGGGGGCTATAAGGCCATTTCCATTATTCTACAACAAGGATCATCATTTACAAACATTCAAAACAGTTGATAATCTTCCCAGTGGATATCCTTATACATAAAAACAAAAAATCATGAGGGCAAACTTGGCAAAGCCATCACGAGTCTAGAGAAGGAAGTTCAGCCTTAAACAGACACTGATGAGTTTAATGCTCAAAAAGACTAATCTGGACCCGGCAGACTTATCCAACTACCACCCTATCTCCAACCTGCCATTTGTATCGAAGATCATGGAAAAGGCTGTGGCCTCTCAACTGCAGTCATTCCTAGCTGGTAACAACCTCTTCAATATTTTTCAATCTGGCTTCCGCCAACAGCATAGCACGGAGACCGCGCTAGTAAAGGTTGTTAATGATCTTTTACTAACTGGAGACTCAGGTAGTCTCACTATACCTCTGTTATTAGACCTCAGCTCTGCCTTTGATACTATCTGTCATAAGATCTTACTTTCCCGCTTAGCGGAATTTGGCATATCCGGCTCTGCACTATCCTGGTTTTCCTCTTATCTCACGGGCAGGCAATGTCACATCTCCATACACAATTCCAAATCTCCTACTGTCTTACTTAAACAGGTCGTCCCACAGGGCTCTGTTCTTGGCCCACTACTATTTATTCTGTACATTCAGCCGCTTGGCAACATCATTCGTCAACATGGTTTTAGTTATCATTGTTATGCTGATGATATTCAGTTATATACTGCTTGTCAAGCAGATTGTGTTAATGTAAAATCCTCACTCTCCTCTTGTGTTAGCGAGTTAAAACAATGGCTACACTCAAATTTTCTTAGCCTGAATCTGGGTAAAACCGACATTCTGATAACTGGTCCCCCATCTCTAATAAAAAACAACTCTGTGGACTTTAGTCTTGATCTGGATGCTGCTATGATTTTCCCCTCAGCTACTGTTAGAAATTTAGGTATTATACTCGACCCCTCACTATCCTTTGATGCCCATATTCACAGCCTCTCTAAAACGTCTTTTTTTTCATTTACAACGCATTGTCAAACGTTGACCTTTTATCTGCAGAAATGACGCTGAATCATTAGTGCATGCTCTGATTACATCCCGTCTCGACTACTGCAATTCACTCTTCTCTGGTCTATCAGCTCACTCAATCTCACGTTTACAGTACATACAAAACTCGGCTGCCAGAATGTTCACCTCCAATAAAAAATCTGCCCACATTACCCCTGTATTATTTGATCTTCACTGGCTTCCAGTCTCATCTCGCATAAAATATAAAATCATACTGCTCACTTATAAGGCACTAAAAGCACCTTATAAGGGGGTTTGTATTGTATATGTAATATAGCACTAAAATCTATAATCCAGTACAGGAATTTAATGTTATGTAAAATAAAAGCTAATTTTCAAGTTAAAAACAATATAATCAGTGGCACAAATAATGTAATAAATTCTTTACCATAAGCAAGTTTTCTCAGAGATCATGAAAAACACTCTCTTAGAACCCGCACATGCCCTGGATCTCCTGTGTTTCCCATGTTTCTTATCATAAATCAGGACAATAACAATACTGATACAACACACACACACACACAAACATACACACGCACACACACACAAACATACACACGCACACACACACACCCACACACACACACAAACATACACACGCACACGCACACACACACACACACACACACACAAACACGCACACGCACACACACACACACACCCACACACACACACAAACATACACACGCACACACACACACACACACACAAAACGCACACGCGCACACACACACACACCACACACACACACCCACACACACACACAAACATACACACGCACACGCACACACACACACACACAAACACGCACACGCACACACACACACACACACACACACACACCACACACCACACACACAAACATACACACGCACACGCACACACACACACACACACACAAACACGCACACCACACACACACACACACACGCACACACACACACCCACACACACACAAACATACACACGCACACGCACACACACACACACACAAACACCACACCACACACACACACACAAACATACACACGCACACACACACCCACACACACACACACACACACAACATACACACGCACACACACCACACACACAACACACACGCACACACACACACCCACACACACACACACAACAACACACGCCACACCACACACGCACGCACGCACCGCGCGCCGCACGCACGCACACACACGCGCGCCACCACCACGCACACACACACACACACACACACACACACACACAGGCTGTTAAATGAATTCACCTTCGCTAAACAACAACTAAACATGGGAGCTGAAGTGATCTGCTGCCACCTAGTGGCCATATTATGATGTGAAACTTATATTATATTATATTATATTACACTTTAGTTATTTAGATAGAAAGCTCACTGCCAGGTCAGTCCAATCATGTTGTTGTTCCTTAATTATTGACATCTTTGTAATTTGGAATTCCTGCAATTAATATTAAAACACTATCTATCTATCTATCTATCTATCTATCTATCTATCTATCTATCTATCTATCTATCTATCTATCTATCTATCTATCTATCTATCTATCTATCTATCTATCACATATTAATATGATGTGAGGTCCAGTTAACAGCTAATCTATTTATCATATGGGTGGATCATCATCATCATCATCATTTCCACAATGCACATCAGGAGATGATTTCCAGCTGTGACCATGAAACTATAAAACTTCTTCCTCTCAGGGTTAAACAGCTGCTCAATGATGTAGATATAAAAAGATATAGATAAAGTTAGAGATTTTTATGCCACACTTATATGATGGTAATATTTTGGGTAACTATACAATAATTCCTGTGTTTAATAACAATAATAATAATAATAATAATAATAATAATAATAATAATAATAATAATAATAATAATAATATAGTAAATAAAGGATAGGGCTGGAAATGTGTTGACTAGTGAGGAGAGTGTGTTGAGAAGGTGGAGGGAGTATTTTGAGCAGCTGATGAATGAGGAAAATAAGAGAGGGAGAGAAGGTTGGATGGTGTGGAGATGGTTAAGCAGGAAGTGGATAGGATTAGTAAGGAGGAAGTGGGAGCAGTGATTAAGAGGATGAAGAGTGGAAAGTCGGTTGGACCAGATGACATACCGGTAGAAGCATGGAGGTGTTTAGGAGAGATGCAGTGGAGTTTATAACCAGATTGTTTAACAAGATTTTGGAAGGTGAGAAGATGCCTGAGGAATAGAGAAGGAGTGAGCTGGTACTGATCTTTAACAATAAGGGAGTTGTGCAGACCTGCAGTAACTACAGGGGAATTAAGTTGATCAGTCACACCATGAAGTTCTGGGAAAGAGTAGTGGAAGCCAGGCTGAGAGAAGAGGTGACCATCTGTGAGCAGCAGTATGGTTTAATGCCGAGGAAGAGCACCACAGACTCATTATTTGCTTTGAGGATGTTGATGGAGAAGTATAGAGAAGGTCAGAAGGAGCTGCATTGTGTGTTTGTGGATTTAGAGAAAGCGTACGACAGGGTGGAGAGAGGAGTTGTGGTATTGTATGAGGAAGTCTGGTGTGTCAGAGAAGTATGTGAGAATGGTGCAGGACATGTATGAGGACAGTGTGACAGCAGTGAAGTGTGCAGTAGGAACCACAGACTGGTTCAGGGTGGAAGTTGGACTGCATCAAGGATCGGCTCTGAGCCCTTTCCTGTTTGCAGTGGTGATGGACAGGTTGACGGACAAGGTCAGACAGGAGTCTCCCTGGACTATGATGTTTGTGGATGATATTGTGATTTGTGGTGAGAGTAGGGAGCAGGTGGAAAAGAGCCTGGAGAGGTGGAGGTACACGCTGGAGAGAAGGGGAATGAAAGTCAGTAGGAGTAAGACAGAGAACATGTGTGTGAATGAGAGGGAGGGCAGTGGAGGGGTGCGGTTGCAGGAAGAAGAGGTGGAGAAGGTGGAGGAGTTCAGGTACCTGGGGTCAGCAGTGCAAAGTAATGGAGAGTGTGTTAGAGAAGTGAAGAAAAGAGTGCAGGCAGGGTGGAGTGGGGGGAGAAGAGTGATAGCAGGAGTGATTTGTGATAGAAGAGTATCTGTGAGAGTGAAAGGGAAAGTTTATAGGACTGTGGTGAGACCTGAGATGTTGTATGGATTAGAGACAGTGGCATTGAGTAAAAGACAGGAGGTGGAGCTGGAGGTAGCAGAGCTGAAGATGTTGAGATGTTCGTTGGGAGTGACGACGATGGACAGGATTAGAAATGAGTTTATTAGAGGGACAGCGCATGTAGGACGTTTTGGAGACAAGGTGAGGGAGGAGAGATTGAGATGGTTTGGACATGTGCAGAGGAGGAACATGGGGTATATCAATAGGAGAATGCTGAGGATGGAGACACCAGGAAGGAGGAAAAGAGGAAGACCAAGGAGGAGGTTTATGGATGTGGTGAGGGAAGACATGCAGGTAGTTGGTGTGAAAGAGACAGATGTAGAGGACAGAGGGGTATGGAGACGGATGATCTGCTGTGGCGACCCCTAATGTAAGAAACTGAAAGAACAACAATAACAATAATAATAATAATAATAATAATAATAATGATGATGATGATGATGATGATAATAATAATAATTGTTAGACGAACAATAAGTTGTGTAAGTGTATTATTGTAGTTTGACAGTTGTGACCTTTGTTTTAATGCTGCTGTACAAATGATACAGTATATTTCAATAAGATTAAAAATTCATAGAGTGTACAACATTTATATTTAATATATATTTTAATTTGTATATTGTATTGAAATTTCTTATTTTATTTTACTTAAATTCTACTGTGAGCAGCTGAAACCCAACAATTTCTTTATTAGATTAATAAATTGTTCTGCTTTAGAGTTAAATAATAATTAATAATAAATATAAACACTAGATGTCACTAAATCACTAATAATTCCGTTTCCATCAGCCGCTTCGGTACGCGCGCGCCTTCAGAGCCCCTCCCCCTGTTTCTGATTGGCTGAGAGATTTCTCCCTTGGCTACAAAGATTTCACACTTGTTTACTCTATTAAAGGCTTTTTCTCTTCTCCAGTCCTTCAGCTCAGGATGAAACTCTCACTGCGGATTATCTTCATCACTGCTTCTGCTTCTGCAGAACTCTGAACATCTCAATACAACGTTCCATTTTTCTGCTATTCTTTTGATTCATACAGAAATTTTTACTTTATTTTTAATTATTTGGATGTTTTTGGTATAAAATGAAGTGAAAATTGAATTTAAGTATTTTTAAACTTTTTGATTTAGATTTTTTTCTTGCTCGAAGAAACTGGAGTTTTAAATTCCTTTAGTTCAATATATTTTTTTATTTATTCTTTTAAATATATTTTTTCTTCTATTCCTAACAGAAGGTATTATTTGATCTATTTTTGGGTTGAGCATTTTGTTGTTTGTTTTTATCGTTTTGTGTATTATAGATTGTGGTTATTATTTTTTTATAAAGAGGTGATTTGATTGTGTTGCTGTTCTGTAATAGTGGATGGTGATGGCGAGCGCATGCCTGCAGCTGTGTGGATTCCTGCTGGGTTTTGTTGGTTGGATCTGTGTGATCATCTCCACCTCCACCAGTGACTGGGTGATCCGCTGCAGATACGGAATGAACACGTGCAAGAAGATGGACGAGCTCGAGACCAAAGGCCTGTGGGAGCAATGCGTGATTTCTACCGCACTTTACCACTGTTACTCCCTCAACCAGATCCTCCAGCTGCCCGGTGAACCTTATTACACACACACACACACACACACACACACACACACACACACACACAGCATACAGCATACAGCATATGTACTTTATATATTAGTATTATTCTATTCTATTATATAAATATTGAAATTATTTTTTTCATTAATATTAGAATATCATATAATAATAAATGACAGTATATAAATATAGTTCTAGGGTTTTACTTTAAGATGTCACGTCTTGAGAATACTGTAAAATGAGAAAGTGTTAAAAATTTAGTTTTATTAATTACCATAATCTCCGGACTATTAAAGCACCCTAATATAAGCCGCACCCACTGAATTTGACAAAGATGTTTATTTTAAACATAAATACACCGCACCTGTCTATAAGCCGCACCTGTCTATAAGCCGCACGTCTACACTGAAACTAATAAACTTTACACAGACAGTGTCTGTTACGGCTTGTATCTAAACAGTAGCTACCAAGAAAGTCATTGTTCACTGTCTTCCTCCTTCCTTTCACAACTATTTCTTTCGAGAGTTTATCTTCTGGCATCGTCGTGCGTTTAAAAATCACCACCGGTGAATCTTTTCTCCCGATGCCGTGCAGCTCAGAACACAGGTGAAGTGTGTTTTCATGCCCGGTTGTTTTCAGCATGACGAATGATTCACATTTCCTGTAGACAGTCCGAGTGAGCGGCAGGTCAAACGTCAGAGGAACATCATCCATATTTATGATGTGGTGCGGCCCGATTCAGTGGGAGCGCATCTGATTTAATATAAAGAATTTCATTGGTTCACCTGAACCCCGTTCGGGGATTTCATTGGTCTAATGTTATGGGGTTTAGTTATTTGGCTTGAAGTTTGTGAAATCGGGAAAAACCCCGGAAAAATCCATAAATAAGCCGCTTCGTTGTTTAAGGGTGGGAAAGTGTGGGGAAAAATAGGGGCTTATAGTCCGGGAAATACGATACCAAAATAGAAAGTAAATGAACAGAAGAAACATTTTTTTGTTGTGACACTGTTTGTTTTTTAGGTCTCACTTTTGCACACACTGTACACCAGCACAGAGACACGGATTTTGTAGGATCAGTTTGTAAGATCAGTGTCAGGTGTCTGATGAATCAATTCTACCAAGCAGGTGCTGATGATCATTAATTTCATATGTAGGTTGAAACCCAGTCACTAAGTGAAACATCTGTGTAGGATCTTCAAACCAGGTGAGGAGACAAACTCTGCTACTAAGGTGAGTTTTTATGTCTCAGGTTCTACACCATGGCAAGACGGAGCACAGCAGCAAGACACAGGGTAGTTCTCCTGCATCAGCAAGGTCTCTTCCAGACAAAGATCTCAGAGTAGACTGGGGTACCAAGGTGTGCTCTCTAAAGCTTCAAAGAAGCACAAAGTAACAGAAGATGTTGAGGAGCATAGACGCAGTGGTCGGAGATGGAATCTTAATGCAACAGAGGAAAGACACATCATCATCATCTACTGTCTGTAGAAGTCTGGCCAGGAGTGGCCTTCATGGAAAAATTGGGGCAAAATAAACAAACCTCAGACATGGGAACAAGGCCTAAGAGACTCAACTCTGCATGAAAACAGAGGAACTGGGGCAGAAACATGTAGCAGGTGCTCTGGACTGATGAGTAAAATTTAGAAATATTAGTTGTAGAAGGAGGCAGGATGTGTGCTAAAGGTTGATGAGTATCTGAGATGTAAGTGGAATTAATAATGTCCTCAAAGCTAAGAAATAGAAGCAGATTCCCTTTTCATCATGCAGTACCATCAGGAGGAGTCTGATTGATGCTGCAGCAGGACAACAACCTCAAACATACAGCCAATGTCATTAAGAACTCCCTTTAGTGTAGAGAAGAACCAGGAGTCCTGGAAGTGACAGTGTGAGCCACCACAGAGTCCTGATCTCACAGACCCAGAGAAGATCTGTGCTTAGTTCTCCAAGATGTTCTCCTACCTGCTAAGTTCCTTCAAAAACTGTGAAAGTTTAGATCGAAGTGTTGATGATGTTTAGCAGGTAAACAGTGTCACACCAAATATTGATGTGATTTGGATTCTCTTCTGTTCGTTTACTTTTTATTTTGTTTATAAATAAAAATACAAACTTTTTAATAAACACTTTTATTTTTGAAGCATTTTCACAATTTTAGTTCGTAAATTCAGTAGTCAGGGAACATAATCAGGGGCACATTGTGCACTAAACTAGTTCTGTTTTCAGCATTCTGACTGTGTGTGTGTGTGTGTGTGTGTGTGTGTGTGTGTGTGTGTGTGTGTGTTGTAGTGTACATTCAGACATGTCGTGCATTGATGATCTCAGCATGTATCCTCGGGTTACCTGCTGCAGCTCTCCTGCTCTCCTCCATGCCGTGTTTCCATTTTGGAGATGATTCGGTGAAGGACAAGAACAAACGCTCAGCCATCGGAGGAATCCTGGTGCTTTTAGTGGGTAAGAAAACACACACACACACACACACACACACACACACACACACACACACACACACACACACACACATTATTAACATGCTACAGTCCATCCAAGGACTGCATCCTTTAATTAACACCCACATCCTTTAATTAACACCCACATCCTTTAATTAATACACACACCCTTCAATTAACACACACACCCTTTAATTAACACCCACATCCTTTAATTAATACACACACCCTTCAATTAACACACACACCCTTTAATTAACACCCACATCCTTTAATTAATACACACACCCTTCAATTAACACACACACCCTTCAATTAACACACACACCCTTTAATTAACACCCACATCCTTTAATTAATACACACACCCTTCAATTAACACACACACCCTTTAATTAACACCCACATCCTTTAATTAACACACACACCCTTTAATTAACACACACACCCTTCAATTAACACACACACCCTTTAATTAACACACACATCCTTTAATTAACACACACACCCTTTAATTATCACACACACCCTTTAAGTAACACACACACCCTTTAATTAACACCCACTTTTTTATGTGATTAAACCTAATGTATATAAAATAAATTCTCCAGTGGTGTTTGATATTGTACTACCACCACCAATGTTTATCTACCAGTAGCAAACATCTGTATTCTATGAACATCTTCAGGGTTTAGTCAGTAGATATAGTGCTCTGTTCCTGCCTGCAGTACTTCATTAAGTGTTTTAATCAGTCATTAATTTGCTTATATTTGTGTGTGTGTGTGTGTGTGTGTGTGTGTGTGTGTGTGTGTGCGTGTGTGCGCGTGTGTGTGTGTGTGTGTGTGTGTGTGTGTTTCCACAGCCATATTTTGTCTGGTGTCCACCGTCTGGTTCCCGGTTGGAGCTCATCAGGAACACGGGCTGATGTCGTTTGGGTTTTCTCTGTACTCAGGCTGGGTGGGTGGGGCTTTGTGTCTACTGGGTGGCTGCATCCTCACCTGCTGCTCCATTGACTCCGCCTCCTCATATCGCCAAAATAACCGCTACTACTCCAAACAGACTCCGCCCACGGATCAGACTCCACCCACCGGCAACCATGCCAAGACTGCACACGTCTGATATTTTATACTGTTACCTCTCTCTCTCTCTCTCTCTCTCTCTCTCTCTCTCTCTCTCTCTTTTTTTTTTTTTACACTCTCTCTCTCTTTCTCTCTCTCTCTCTCTCTCTCTCTTTTTTTTACACTCTCTCTCTCTTTCTCTCTCTCTCTCTCTCTCTTTTTTACTCTCTCTCTCTCTCTCTCTCTCTCTCTCTCTCTCTCTCTCTCTCACTCGCTCTCTTTTCCCTCCTTTAAAAGCATATAATTGTAAATATATTTTTTTATTATCTCATCATTTTGAAAAAAAAGGGTTTTGATGTTTGAAGCTGGTTATATATAACGATACGTTTTATTACACACTTCTTTTACTAAAGAGATTTAAAAATATTATGTTTTTCATATTAATTCCTACTGAATGTTTGTACCTGAGCTGTAAAATCATAAATATGTACAATTTCTGTAAAAGGTTTTGAAACACAATGGTTTTTGAGACACGTGTATGTTCCTTTTGTTTCTATGCATCAAAGAGAAGATGTGATCAGACTGCTTCAGCCCCACAGTCACACGTGCAGGTGGACCTTTTATGGTTTGGGGATGTTTTGTGCCTCCGTCTGGACTGCGGCTCATTGGAACTGATTTTACTGTATGGAGTATCTGAAGCGTAGGTCTGAGATGTGTAAGTGTTATTTAGAGAGCAGACAGACGTCTGGAGTGATGTCTATGATGGAATGACCTTCCCAGTCACTGCACCTCAATCCTACTGAACTGCTCTGGGATCAACTGCATCACAAGAAAAAAAGGAAAATCTCCAACTCATGAGGGCGAGTTTACAAGAGGCAGAGGAAAGTATTTCAGCGGAATGTTCGGAGAAATAAAGTGTCCGGATACCGAGTGTGTGTAAAGCTGTTCTTCATGATAATGCAGTCCAAACTGTTACATTACTGAGTTTGTTTCTATGAAACAAAAGGAACATGCAGGTTTCTCTTAAACACCATCCAACACTTTTCACAGGAACTGTTTATAAAAACATTTCTATGTCCTGCTCTTATTTGTACTCGGGGCTGTTTTTTCTACTCTGTTAGTAATGATGTAAAAATGAACAATCAGGGTTGCCAGGTCTGTGCATCAAACCCCAAAAAAATCTCTCTATCAATCACTAAAAAAACCTCTGGCTTCTGAACATCTGGGAGAAAATGTAATAAGGAACAGGAGTAAAATAAACCTGATAGTAAAGGTGTAAAGGTCTACACTTAGTTTAAATAGTAAATAAAGAATTATAAGAACTGAGAAAATACAAAGATGGAATTAAATATTCATTGGATATAATAAGATATAAAACTTTTCATTTTCATGTAACACCAAACCCCTATTTTTATATATATTTATACAGCAAATCCTCTGTATTGTACATTTTACATTTGTATAATTTTTGTTTGTGTTTATTTTAAATTTTAAAAAGTATTTTTTTTTTATTAAATATATAACCGGAGTGTAACTCCAGAGAAACAGCCTCAGATTCATGTATTTATTACAAAAAACACTTGTATTTTCTTTTCATCAATTATTTTATTAATGAAATAAAAAGTTTTTTCCCATATGAAAGTGTCTCTGCTGAACCTGGATCAGACGGCGGACGTGTAAAAAACACATTCGGATTTAATCGGAACCCGTTTAATGTTTCCTATAAACACGGGACCTCAAAGAAAAGACGTTATAATTGTAGGATATTCCTGTCGGGGGTGAAGATCAAAATAAATTTGGAATTGACAATCGTTCATGTTTTGCCGTCACAATACACATCGGAGTAAAAATCTACTTCAGGAATTAGCCTAGCATTAGCCTAGCATTTCCAAACTTCATATTATCATCTGATCTACAAAAAAGTAACTGTAGGAATCAGAATGTGATTGTTACATTAATTCATGCAATTACTTTTGAGAAAAAACATGTTTTTATGTGAATTCGTTTCAAACATAAAACTTTAAAGCTTTACAGGATGACGTGTTAAACAGAAGCAGATTCCCGTCTAACTTTTATTATCAGAATCTATCTAAGGTATTTTCAATAAATAAAGTGTCAGAATGTATTAGCATAATGCTAATATGATCCGTCACACCTTTGATTATTATTATTAGCACAAAATTGCAGGGGGTAAATATTACTCCAGGCTAATTATAGCATGCTTCTGATTTATTCTTGATAGTAAACATTTGTGTTAGAAAAATAGCATCTTTATAAAATAATTTTGGAACGCTAATGCTAACTTGAACTAGTGAGTTAAAAGTTAAAAGGATCGGATGCTAATTGTGGGTGTAATATAAGCATAATAATAATCACGATGCATAGTGTTGATCATAACGGTCACATCATAATGCTAATCGCAATGCTAACTGCATAGTGTTGATGATTACGGTAACTGCATAATGTTAATCGCGATGCTAACTGCATAGTGCTAATTACCTAATGCTAACGAATTCCTGCTGTCTCTGTGAGATTCATTCCATCAGTCTTTCTGTAAAACTCCGGTAAGCTTTCAAGCCATTTAACTTTGAGCTAAACGGATAAAATGAACATTAGCACAGGAGGCTTTCTGTGGTGATCTGTGGTAGATTACAGCGTTCATTCGTTCCTTTTTAACCTTTTTATGTCAGGAAAATGTTCCTCTTTGTACAGGACACGCTAACAGGGTCGGCTAATGTTTAGAGGTTTTGCTAGTATTTGCAGCAGCGGGAATCACACACAGAAAACAGCCGAGGATGAAAACTGGGGGGTGAAGGAACCATGATGTCTTATGAGAGACTCATAAGCTGTAACTCATAAGCTTTTGTTGAAGAGTGTTTATCCACACACACACACACACACACACACACACACACACACTCCCGAAGGTTCGGTGTGTCAATGTCGTTACATACACTTAGCATGGAAGTGTATGGAAGTCATTCACTTCGACAGCATGAATCTCGCTAATTCATACTTCGACATTGATCACCGAATTAGCAATGACCATGAGACACGTGTGTGTGTGTGTGTGTGTGTGTGTGTGTGTGTGTGTGTGTGTGTGTGTGTGATCCAAAGTGCACCTGTTTTGATTTAACCACAAGCTAACGCGTCACTGTTGTCTATTCAGGTAAGAGAATTGTGTCATAGCTTGTTTGTGTTATTTTTCAGCATGTCTTCCAGTTCTTCCTCATGCTAACTTCTTTTCTGTAAAGCTAAATGCTAATTAAATTTCGAATTAGCTTGGAATGGAAAGGAATGTAGTGATTTTTTCACCTTCAAATCGCTCGTGTAAAAAACTACTGAGCACATGAATCTGGCTTTTATTTAGCGTTAACTAGCTTTGCTTGATAGAAAACTGGCTAGCTAGTGACTTGTGATTTGAATGCTGTCGTACCGTTATGTTACACTATATTACTACAGTTTCCGCTACAATCTGCTAATCAGCTAACCTCAAATTTCTTTCAATAAGAATAACGAACCTCGGTTTATTTTTTTGTTGCATCAAATCTGATCAAATTTCATCATCATGTTTGACCCGGCTAGCATGTATCGGGCGCGCGCTAGCCCCGTGACAGCGTGTACACGGTAGCACTGGTGCACTGGGATGTTAGCGAACCCCTTCAGGAGGTGTGAGATGGAGATCAGGACGTGAACTCAGGTCAGTGTTTTATTTCAACAACAGCAGGCAAGTGAAAGAGCGACGCGTCACCACGTCTGCAATGACAAACAAACAGCTTCTATTGTTGCCATGACAACATCATCACACAGTGGGATGCGGTAGCAGGTAGAGAGAGAGAGAAAAGAGAGAGAGAAATCATTTCTCCTTTTTTTTCTTTAAAAATCATTTCACATTTACATCTAATATGCACAAAAAAACAACAACATCGGGAAGCCGATCTCAGCCGAACAACACACACACACACACACACACACACACACACACACACACACACACACACACACACACACACAGTCAACACGAAGCAGAGCGAATAAAACGTGTCTTAGCGCTAACAGTGGCTAAATATTTAAAAATAGATCTGTAATAAAATATTCCTCTCCCGTCGCAGAGCTCAGTCAGTATCACCGCACGTGATGTTCACGTCTAAAACACGTTCTTTACACACTCCGTGTTCCAAACCGAGTGCTTAGCGTGCCCTTCGTTCACTTCAAAGTGAGGCATGCTAACTCGCTAACACGCTAACTAAACGCTAATAAACTTGTGCAGTTCCGTCATATAAACAGAGTATCAACGTGAAAACGTTTCACTCAGCGGCTCCGTGAGATGTGACCAGAAATGGATAAAACTTACACAATGTCACTCTTTAGCAAAGTCAAAAAAAGGCATCGTTAGCAGAACAGCTGTGAAAGAAAATAACACGAATAAAACAAACGCCTGATTTCAGCTTTCCGTACTATGACCGATAGCTACAACAAACCTCGCCTCTTTTCAGTTAAGCCCGCCCCCTTCTGTTTAATCCCCACCCCTTTTTGTTAAGTGGAACCGGCTAAAACCAGGCCGTAGCTTTCTTGGTCTCATCGCTTTCATTTCAACACCGAACACCACCACGGCAGCCGATCACACGTCCGAGGGGACTTGAAGAATTAGGATCAGTATTTAATCGCAGCTGGAGAGATGATTTGGGCGTTTTCTTTTTTCAACGCATGCAAATTACACACAAAGTAAATTTTTCACATTCTACATGCGACACAACTGAATTGAACCCCACACACACACACACATACACACACAAATACACAATCCTAGTGTAGCATTTCCGAAACCCAGGCCAGTACGTGTGAAACTAAAAAATAATGGTTAGACTTTTTAAGGTGGAATGAGTTTAGCTTTGGGCCTGGAGAAACAACCAGCCAGATGTTTGGTGTGTGAGGGAAGCTCAGCGAGCGAAACATCGCAGGTCCGTTGACTACGTGCCGAATTCCCTGGGTTTCGATCTCACGCTTGTGCATTCGTATGATTGGTGAAGTTGAGAAAGACGGGGCGGAGTTTATGTTCCGATGCAACTCGATTGAGTTTGTGTAAAAGCGGCATGAGATCGGGGGGAAGGGTTTTTGTGTAACGCTAGCAGGAAATGGTGGACCATGGCAGACTAACAGGCACAAATGATTCAACATCTGGAAATGAGTAAAGACGCTCCGGGTCATGGAGTTTTTTTTTTTCCTCGGACGGAAAAATAATGAAGACACACAGATCCAGGTGTGGGTAAGCACGAGCAGGCGTGAACAAACACACACACACACACACACACACACCGTGACGCATGAAGGCACTAATCACAAGCACACCGCGGATGCTCACAGCGCCACCTCTTGGGCTAGATGTCAGAAGGAAACAAGACTCTGATAAGAGATTCTTTAAAAACAGTCAGAAGCACTGCAACGGTTTTGGTTACGGCAAAAAATGGAAAGTGGAAATTTGCTGGAAACTAATCAGCGGGTTAAAGACGACGGTTCATTCTCAAAGCTCTGAGCTTCCAATTGTAAAGCTGAAGCTGTGGTACGCTTTCACGTAGTTTCACACGTTTTTTTCTCTGATCGTAGCCGAGATCTTCCTCAGCTTCCTGGACACTGAACAGAACAGGAAGTAAACAGGAAGTGAGCGAAAGTTGTGTACCGGTTTGGGGGCTAATTCCAGTATGCTAGTTTGCTAAATCATATCCTAACGCATTTTATGCAGTATATGTTTTAGAAACTTTTTAGCGGAATGACGTATTTACTCCGTCGCAACCTTCTGACATGTTTCTGCTGTTAGAACTAGCGAGCTAGCTAGCATGTGATAAATAACACGTTAATTACGGAGGCTTTACAGTGAAAAAATTGAATTTTAGAAAAGGAAAAAAGTGATAACGGTGTGTCTTTGGAGTGTGTGAGAGCAAGCAAAGTGCAAAGATACGCAGAAGGACTGTTAAAAGGTAATCATTCGTTTTTCAGTCTGTAGGTAAATTAAAAACACAGAAGAAAACCAGATCAATAGCTAAATAGATAAAACTTTGGAGTGAACCATCTAGCCCAAGAGTCCGTCAGCGTGGACCAGGTTTCACTCCAGCGGCTCGTCCAGTTCGTCGTCCACCACCAGAGCCTCGAAGCTGGGTTTCATGTTCTTGTTTTTAACTTTACTGCGGGATGACGAGGGCTTTTTGGGATCTGAAACGTCGCTCGAGGTGCGTTCCTGGTTCTCGGTCCTGCTTTGGGGTTTCCGGTCTCTTGGAGGGCAAAGGTCATCGTCGACGGCGACGTTGTCGTCCACACCCATATCGTAGCGTTGGTATGTGCTGGCGTGAGCTTCCTCCTCCAGAGCGGTGATCTCCAGCGTGCTGTTCCACATCCCATAGCCGAAATAAATTAACACACCTGTGTGCGGAGAATAAACACAGTCAGAACAAGTGTGTGTGTATCAGGTTTGTCCAGGTGAGTGTATGTGTTGTATATCAGTGTACAGTTGTTTATTTGTGTATTGGTTTGTATAGGTGTTTCCAGTTAAAAAATATTTGTGTATTAATGTGTATAAACATTCATGGATGTGTATCAATGTGTGTGTATAATTGTGTATAGCTGTGTATAAGTGTGTCCAGGTGTATACATATGTATGGATGTGTATCAATGTGTGTATAGTTGTGTGTAAGTGTGTGTAGGTGTGTATAGCTGTGTATACCTGTATATAGGTGTGTATAGTTGTGTGTAGGTGTGTATAGTTGTGTGCAGGTATGTTCAGTTGTGTGTAGGTGTGTATAGCTGAGTACATGTGTGTATAGTTGTGTGCAGATGTGTACAGTTGTGTGTAGGTGAGTATGGCTGTGTATAGTTGTGTGTAGGTGTGTACAGGTATGTGTAAGTGTGTATATTTGTGTAGGTGTGTATAGACGTGTGCAGGTGTGTATAGCTGTGTGTATGTGTGTATATTTGTGGGTAGGTGTGTATAGCTGTTTATACAGTAGGTATGTATAGATGTGTGTAGGTGTGTATATTTGTATGTAGGTGTGTATAGTTGTGTGTAGGTGAGTATGGCTGTGTATAGCTGTGTGTGGGGAGTATAGTTGTGTGTAAGTGTGTATAGTTGTGTAGGTGTGTATAGATGTGTGCAGGTATGTATAGCTGTGTGTATGTGTGTATATTTGTGGGTAGGTGTGTATAGCTGTTTATACAGTAGGTATGTATAGATGTGTGTAGGTGTGTATATTTGTATGTAGGTGTGTATAGTTGTGTGTAGGTGAGTATGGCTGTGTATAGCTGTGTGTGGGGAGTATAGTTGTGTGTAAGTGTGTATAGTTGTGTAGGTGTGTATAGACGTGTGCAGGTATGTATAGCTGTGTGTATGTGTGTATATTTGTGGGTAGGTGTGTATAGCTGTTTATACAGTAGGTATGTATAGATGTGTGTAGGTGTGTATATTTGTATGTAGGTGTGTATAGTTGTGTGTAGGTGAGTATGGCTGTGTATAGTTGTGTGTAGGTGTGTAGGTATGTGTAGTGAAATATGTATGTGAAAAGATAAAACCAGGAACAAGAGAACACAACAATTAGCACATCTGTTTTCATGACGTTACCATGATAACGTTTCTCACCTATGAAGCACCAGACAGCAAAGCGGATCCAGGTAATGCCGGAGAGTTTGAGCATGAGGTAAATGTTGACCAACATGGCGGAGACGGGGACGAACGGCACGCAGGGAGCCATGTAGGGAAGACGCTTCGGGTTCTCCGGCTGCTGCACGATGATAAAGACGAGCAGCGAGATGGAGATGACGAGCAGAACGAGCAGCGTCACGGCCCACCAGTGTCCTTCAGCGATAAATCCAGCGCCAAAGGTGATCAGTGAGCAGAAAGCGAAGACGAGGACAAACAGCAGGAGAACGCAGCGGGTCACTGTCCTTCCAGTGGACTCTGTAGGACGGTCCATCTTTCCAGGAAGACCTAACCGGATCCGCAGGGTGTAATAACGAGGCCCCATCAGCCTCTTTAACTTCTGAACGTACACATTCTCCATGTCATCAGACTCGATCCCGGTCGATTTGTCCACAGTGCCATAGTTCGGATGATTAGCCGCATAGCTTGACTTTATTTTATCCGATTTGCCGATTAGCATCTCATTGTCACCTAGCGAAGGGAGATTCTTAGCGCCGCACGTGTTTGTTGAGATGCACCCGCCACTGTCATCGATGTTGTACTCATCACCCTCTTCGTATTCATCCTTCTCTTCGCTCTCCCTCTTCCTGGCCACTTCCTGCTCAGACAGGAAGTTGACGAAGCCGTGGATGTCGCTCTCAGGTTGGTAGCGCAGCAGCAGCACACACACGGAGACGAGTGTGTAGGCCAACAGCGTGCCAATGGACATCATTTCGATCAGATCGCGCAGACTCACCAACAGGGCGAGAAGGCCGGCGAGGAAACCCGACACCACACACGCCACCGCCGGCGTCTCCGTGTACGAACTCACGTTAGCCAAGAACCTGCAATGCACATCGCACATGAGAAAACATCGCCTGGGACACGATGGATTACAGTCCCACTGTTTCCCAACAAGCCTGAGACGCTCCGTGTCTTTCTGCTGTCCCTAATGTTAGCTTAGCTAACTAATCACCAGCTGGTGAACTAGCTAACACTTTGTCTCGATTTGCACTTAGGAAAACCTGTTAAATAATTGATGTTCCCATGACAACCACCATCTAGCTAGCTAATTTAACAGCTTTTCCAGATTTTCGGTTCTCATGCTGTCATTCTTTTATAAAACCCCAATTTAAAAAAAATAATAATAAGTTGGGACGGTGTTTTTATTTAATGTAAATAAAAACAGATTTTGCAAATCTCATTAATCCATTTTTTATTCACAGTAAATCACAGAAAACATATAAAATGTTGAAACTAAGTAAATGTACCAATTCACAGAGTAAATAAGGTCATTTTGAATTCGATGCTGCAACACGTCTCAAAAATTTGGGACGGGGAAACAAAAGTCTGGAAAAAGTAAATGTTATTGAAATGAAACAGTTGAAGAAACATTTTATAACTAATGAGGTTAATTGACAGCAGGTCAGTGAGATGATTGGGGTATAAATAGTGTATCTTAGAGAATCTCTCAGAAGTAAAGATGGGTGGAGCTTCACCAATCTGTGAAAGACTGTCTACAAAGTGTGGAACAATTTCAGAATAATGCTCCTCTTTTACAGTGCGTAATATCATTAAAAGAAGAATGATTCAAAGAATCTTCCAGGTATGGTCTTGTGTATCTGACCAGGACAATGCTAACTGCATACTGCATCTATTACACCAGCACGAGTTCGTAGTAGAAGAGTCCGAGTGCTGAACTGGTCTGCCTGCAGTCTAGAACTTTCACCTTTTGAAAATATTTGGAGCATCATGAAACAAAAAACACAACAAAGGAAACCCAGAACCGCAGCTAGAATCCTGTATCAGACACATATGGGAGAACATTCCTCTCTTCCAAAACTCCAGCAACTGCTCTCCTCAGTTCCCAGAGGCAAAGAGACAGAAGATGTGATGCTTCACAGTGGGAAACATGGTCCTGTACCAACTTTAAACTTTAATGAGACGTGTTGCAGCCCTCAAATTCATAATGACCTTATTTTTTCAAAAAATTTTATAAATTCTTATTTGAAACATTTTATGTTTTTTGTATTCTTTTATAGAGAATATGGGGTTGTGAGATTTGCAAATCATTGCATTCAGTTTTAATTTTAATTTTACACTGTGTCTTAACTTTCACAGTTAGAATTAGAGTTTTGAGAGATTGTGACATCACAAAATTAATATATGTAACTCTGCCTCTGAATAAGTTCAGATTCTAACAGTCTTTATTTTAAATTAAAAAACATTCAATAATTGAAATTCAAGCAATAAACCAGTAACCAGGTTGATGGTTTAACCTGAAGAGCAGGCCGTCCCCGGCCATGGCGTAGATGACACGAGGCATGGGGAAGAGCGAGCCGAGCAGACTGACGGTCAGTCCAGCGATGGAGCCGAGAGCCACCACGTACTTGGCTGAGTAAAAGCCATGTTGAGAGAACATCTCCATCAGAGGGGCGTCGGCGTCGATCAGGTTGTAGGGCACCATCAGGGTGAGGATCACACTCACCTATACGACATGGAAAAATATGCTCAAATGTAAAATTAGCCAAAATGCTGAAATAGCCACAGCTGCTAATTAGCGACTTTCTCTCGCAGGAATGTGTAAAGGCGAGCAGGCGGGTTTGGATTAGCATCATTAGCATCATTATCACATGTGTGAGGGAGTGAGTGAACATGGGACAACAGCTGGAGATGAAGAAAACAGGAAAGATCTGTAATGAGACTTTACTGCACAACTCGAATTCATCCAGTGTGTGTACAGGTGTGAGTACATGGGCTTTGTTTTGTATCTTGCTGTGTGTGTGTGTGTTTATGCTTGAATGTGTGAGTCCAGGTGTGTGTAATTGCAGGTGTGCAGGTACGTGCTGTGTAGTTGTGTACGAAGGTGTGTGAAGGTTTGTGTTCAGGTGTGTAAGTGAGTATAAGTTTTTCCGGTACATGTTAGCAGGTGTGTGTATTGTAGTGTATCCAGTGTATGTAGTGTGTGAGTATGTATGTGCAGGTGTGTGCTGGGCTGTGATCAGATGCGAGTGTGTGTGTGTGTGTGTGTGTGTGTGTGTGTGTGTGTGTGTGTGTGTGTGTGTGTGTGTGTGTGTGAGTAGGTATGTGCTGGGCTGTATTCAGATGTGTGTGTGTGTGTGTGTGTGTGTGTGTGTGTGTGTGTGTGTGTGTGTGTGTGTGTGGTGTGTAAGTAGGTATGTGCAGGTGTGTGCTGGGCTGTGATCAGATGCGAGTGTGTGTGTGTGTGTGTGTGTGTGTGTGTGTGTGTGTGTGTGTGTGTGTGTGTGTGTGTGTGTGTGTGTGTACTCACAGAGACGTAGGCAGTGAGACAGGTGATGAGAGATGCTGTAATGGCGTAGGGGATGGAGGTGTTTGGACTCTTGGCCTCCTCTCCTGTCGTAGCGATGATGTCGAAGCCGATGAAGGCGTAGAAACACGTGGCTGCTCCCTGCATCACCTGCACACACCATCACACCTTACACCATTTCACATCATCATAATACACACGCATCACGGAGTCTACAGGTGTGTACAGGCATGTTACAGATATGTTTCATGTGTACTAGAGGACCGGTACATGTATAATACAGTTGTATTGTAGGATTGCTCCAGGTGTGTTACAGATGTGTTATAGGGCTGCTGCGGTATATTCCAGATGTTATCCGGGTGTATTACAGTTATGTTTCAGGTGTGTTACAGATGTGTTATGGGGCTGCCCCTGGTATGTTCCAGTTGTACTTTACAGATGTGTTATAGGGCTGCTTCTAGAATGTTACAGGTGTATTACAGATGTGCTACAGATGTGTTATAGGGCTGTTTCCGGTATGTTACAGGTGTGTTACAGATGTGTTATTTGGCTACTTCTGGTATGTTACATGTATGTTACAGTTGTATTACAGGAATGTTACAAGCGTGCTACAGATGTGTTATAGGTCTGCCTCTGATATGTGTCAGATGTGTTACAGAGGTATTACAGATGTGTTATAGTGCTGCTGCTGGAATGTTACAAGCGTGTTACAGATGTGTTATAGGGCTTCCTCTGGTATGAGCTGCTTTGAGACAATGTCTGTTGTGAAAAGCGCTATACAAATAAACTTGACTTGACTTGACTTGACTATGTTACTGGTGTTTTCCAGGTATTTCACAGGTGTATTTACCCCTGACCAGCCGAATGGAAGGAATCGTCCTTCGTCCCAGTTGGAGCTGTCGACAAAGAAAAAGCCGGCGATCATCATGAAGACCCAGACGAGCAGGTTGATGATGTTCAGGACGTTGTTAAAGCCTACAGAGTTCTTCACCCCCAAAGCCACGATAACTGTGACGAGGATGGCAATGATGAGGGCCAGAATGTCAGGATATGCCTCCTCACCTTTACCTGAAAATAACAGGTGCAGGCGATGAAGCTGCAGCTACCAGGGGGTTACAGCTACATCAATTCACACTTCAATAAAACAAGTGTCTCAGTTACTCTCAGGTCTGATCTTAAACCTGACCATATCAGTTCGAGTGAGGAACAGTGTTCGGTCTGCGTTCAGATGCACATCCAGGGGAAAATATGTACACTAAATGGTTTGTTTTTACAGGAAAAAGGCGTGGCCTATCCACAGGAAACAGATGTGTTCTTTCCCGCATCGAATGCTGGAATATTTAGTATAAATACACCAGAAAGTAGATCTGCTACAACACTATGGAAATGTTTGATCGGCTTGTTTTGCTTTTATGGATAAATTATATACTGATTTACACACACACACACACACACACACACACACACACACACACACACACACACACACACACACACACCTCTCTCTCTCTCTCTCTCTCTCACCCAGGCCATTGAGCGTGCCCACATGGCTGATCATGAAGGAGCTGATGCTGTGGTTAGCGAGCGAGTCGAACATGCTGCTCAGAGCGCTCGCTCCGGCCGCCGTGCCGATCAGATACTCCAGTATCAGGTTCCAGCCGATGAAGAAGGCCACACACTCGCCCACCGTTACGTAGCTGTAGGTGTACGCAGAACCCGTCGTCTTCGGGACGCGCACCCCGAACTCGGCATAACACACTCCTGCAGGAGAACACACAACATTTATAACGCATACATATCTGATTAAACCCATGATCAACTTGTGCTGTTAATATCATGAACAGCAGCTACGCTAATTCCTCTCCACTGCTTCTCTTTCTCTCCCCATCCCGAGGCTTCCTAAGGTTCCTCCAGCTCCAGTCACGTCCCACCTCATGAAGATTGTGGACCTTTAAAGAAGTAGATGCTGCAAACTTCCAGAACTATCTAGAGACGTACCAGCGCCAATTGGATCCCATGACTGTAGAAAGATCATCAGTCATAATCACACACTCCAGTGCTCATGTTAGTTCTCACTCTCCAGTGTTCTGTAGTGTTTAAAGACTATAATCACACTCTTAATGTCACCCAAATGAGGATGAGGTTCTGCTTTTGAGTCTGGTTCCTCTCAAGGTTTCTTCCTCATAACATCTAAGGGAGTTTTTCCTACAGCAGTCATCCTTGAACTTGAACACTGGAGACTGTAGCCATCACACACTTACGGTGTTTTATTGACCAAAAAGAGAGGAGGGAATGAGAATCCAGGGTTTATTCTGTATGAACACTGAAGATCTAAGCTGAGGAGAAATATAACACTTTTATGACTTCACTGTTTTATTGCTCAGACCTCATAGATGACAGCAGAATAAATGAGTGTTCCTCCGTGTGTGTATGTGTGTGTGTTTGTGTGTGTTTCCATGGGTAGATAACGATGTTCCATTGTTTCTAGTTTTTGGTTGATTCTGAATAAGATAACAGGAAATCTCAGTTTCCCTCGTTAGATGTTCATTTCCATACGCTCTCATATCCACACTGTTCTCTGATCAGACTGTACCACGTTTTCTTATTACGCTCTACTGTACTTTCTACCACATTCTAGACCACTCAGTGGTGGACCATCAGGTCTGGACCTTCTCTGCTGGACTAACCTCTGTCACAATTACCGAATTAAATGTTTTAATATATTTGTGTTCACAAATGTGGAATAAATTATTCCAAAAGTCTATTCTCTTCATTTCACAAGTCAGAACCTGTCGGATTTTTTAAACATAAACTCCATGGTGCGTGAAGCTGTTGCTTTTATGATCAGATTTTGAGTTCCGAGGACATCTAGCAGGCGTCCAGTAACACAATCCACATCTGTAGCAAACTGCACAATCTCAAATATTTTCATGTGGATTTAATCAATGTTTTTTCTATTCCACAAAAACTGACGGAGGAGAAGAAACTGATTTGGTCACAGATACACTTACAAGCACTTTTACAAGATTAGAGAAAAGCTGGACATCGTGAGGAAAAGTCACCAAAACAGTTCAAAACAGTTGTTACACTGTATGCACACTGTGTGTGTGTGATAAGGTAAATCTCGGTGCTTCTGCTGGAGATGATGTATGTGGAGGTGTGTGTGTGTGTGTGTGTGTGTGTGTGTGTGTGTGTGTGTGTGTGTGTGTGTGTGTGTGTGTGTGTGTGTGTGTGTGTGTGTGTGTGATAAGGTAAATCTCGGTGCTTCTGCTGGAGATGATGTATGTGGAGGTGTGTGTGTGTGTGTGTGTGTGTGTGTGAGATGAGGTGAATCTTGTGGAGGTGCAGTTGTCCAGGGGCAAAATACACCACCTGATACTGATAGCACACACTCTATTCCACACACTCTATACTACACAATCTATACTACACACTCTACCACACTCTATACTACACACTCAACCACACTATATACCACACTCTATTCCACACACTCTACCACACTCTATACTACACACTCAACCACGCTATATACCACACTCTATTCCACACACTCTATACCACACACTATACTACACACTCAACCACGCTATATACCACACTCTATAACACACACTCTATTCCATACACTCTACCACACTCTATACCACACACTCAACCACGCTATATACCACACTCTATTCCACACACTCTATACCACACACTATACTACACACTCAACCACGCTATATACCACACTCTATTCCACACACTCTATACCACACACTATACTACACACTCAACCACGCTATATACCACACTCTATAACACACACTCTATTCCATACACTCTACCACACTCTATACCACACACTCAACCACGCTATATACCACATCTATTCCACACACTCTATACCACACACTATACTACACACTCAACCATGCTATATACCACACTCTATTCCACACACTCTACCACACTCAATACTACACACTCAACCAGTCTATATACCACACTCTATACCACACACTCTATTCCACACACTCTATACCACACACTCTACCACACTCTATACCACACACTCAACCACACTATATACCTCACTCTATACCACACACTCTACCACACTCTATACTACACACTCAACCACACTGTATACCACACTCTATACCACACACTCTATACTACACACTCAACCACACTATATACCACACTCTATACCACACACTCTACCACACTATATACCACACTCTCAACCACACTATATACCACACTCTATACCACACACTCTACCACACTATATACCACACACTTAACCACACTCTATACCACACACTCAACCCCACTATATACCACACTCTATAACACACACTCTATTCCATACACTCTACCACACTCTATACCACACACTCAACCACGCTATATACCACACTCTATTCCACACACTCTATACCACACACTATACTACACACTCAACCATGCTATATACCACACTCTATTCCACACACTCTATACCACACACTCTACCACACTCAATACTACACACTCAACCACTCTATATACCACACTCTATACCACACACTCTATACCACACACTCTACCACACTCTATACCACACACTCAACCACACTATATACCTCACTCTATACCACACACTCTACCACACTCTATACTACACATGCAACCACACTGTATACCACACTCTATACAACACACTCTATACTACACACTCAACCACACTATATACCACACTCTATACCACACACTCTACCACACTATATACCACACTCTACACCACACACTCAACCACACTATATACCACACTCTATACCACACACTCTACCACACACTCAACCACACTCTATACCACACTCTATACCACACACTTAACCACACTCTATTACCACACACTCAACCCCACTATATACCACACACTCAACCACTCTATATGCCACACTCTATAACACACACTCTATTCCACACACTCTACCACACTCTATACCACACACTCAACCACACTATATACCACACTGTATACCACAAACTCTATACCACACACTCTACCACACTCTATACTACACATTCAACCACACTATATACCACACTCTATACCACACACTCTATTCCACACACACTCAGACACTCTATACCACACTCAATACTACACACTCAACCACTCTATATACCACACTCTATAACACACACTCTATTCCACACACTCTACCAAACTCTATACCACACACTCAACCACACTATATACCACACTCTATACCACACACCCTATACCACACACGCTATACCACACACTCTACCACACTCTATACTACACACTCAACCACACTATATACCACACTATATACCACACTCAACCACTCTATATACCACACTCTATAACACACACTCTATTCCACACACTCTACCACACTCTATACCACACACTCAACCACACACTCTACCACACTCTATACTACACACTCAACCACACTATATACCACACACTCTACCACACTCTATACCACACTCTATACCACACACTTAACCACACTCTATACCACACACTCTGTTCCACACACTCTATACCACACTCTATACCACACACTCAACCACACACTTTATTCCACACACTCAACCACACTCTATACCACACACTCTATACCACACACTCAACCACACTATATACCACACTCTATACTACACACTCAACCACACTATGTACCACACTCTATACAACACCCTATACAACACACGCTATACCACACACTCTATTCCACACACTCTATACCACACTATATACCACACTCTATACCACACACTCTATACCACACACTTGATGCCACATACTCTATAACACACACTATATACAACACACCACAAACCCTCTATACCACACATTTTATACCACACACTCTACCACACTCTATGCCACACACTCAACCACACTATATACCACACCCTATACCACACCCTATACCTCACACTCTACTGCACTCTATACCACACACTCTACACCACACACTATATACCACATGCTTTACCATACACTCTACTGCACTTTATACCACACACTCTACTGCACTTAATACCACACTTTATACCACACACTCTAGCACACTCTATACCACACACTCTATAACACACTATACCACATACTCTATGCCACACTCTATACCACACACTTTATGCCACACTTTATACCACACTCTATGCCACACACTCTACTGCACTCTATACCACACACCCTGGCGCACTATATGCCACACACTATATACCACACATTTAATACCACACACTTTATGCCACACTCTATACCACACACTCTACCACACTCTATGCCACACACTCAACCACACTCTATACCACACTCAATACTACACACTCAACCACTCTATATACCACACTCTATAACACACACTCTATTCCACACACTCTACCAAACTCTATACCACACACTCAACCACACTATATACCACACTCTATACCACACACCCTATACCACACACTTTACCACACTCTATACTACACACTCAACCACACT
>JBCEWE010000391.1:0-2500 GCA_039877035.1 Silurus lanzhouensis | reverse complement strand
GCCGAAACGCCGCCAAAGTAGCAAATTTAATTACACGTCCATTTCATGAAGAAAAATGCAGCTCGGTACACAAATAACTGCAGTTCCCAGACTACGTTATCGCATCAGGTCCTGAAACGTGAGGCCTCCTGATGCCACATGATTTGTTCAGCCTCCTACACAACGTCCTGTAATTACAATTTTCCAAGTTTAATCTAAATCCAGCATCCGTGTGAGCACTAAACCTGCAGCCTCCTGGCAAGGGGCAAAGGGCAAGGGGTGTGGCCTGATACTGATGGACTGATGAACTTAAAACAGGATTCAGTAAACTGATAAATCTTTATTGATTAATCTACACAAGTTTCACTCTTCTAGGCTCCAAAAAATGGTTTAATGGAACAGAAGGACCTGTATTGGTTCCCAAAATGATTTACAAATGAACGGAATCATTAATTATTTAAATTATTTATTTATAATTTTTTTTCTGGCTATAAATCTGCCAGACAAAATGATCCCCTCAGGAGGAAACGCATAAATCCTTTGATGCCAGTCGATTGTGTACACGGTGTCAGAGACATGAGTCACACCTCGGTATGAATCAGCTTTCAACACACACACACACACACACACACACACACACACACACACACACACACACACACACACACACACACACTGTCTGTGTTCTGGGTCAATCTCGGCTAAACACCACACTAATCACTGCTTCCTGTCGAGCAGAAAGGATTCAGTGACCACTGGGTCGTGTACTGATGCTTTAATACCTGTGGAAAATTTCAACTCCATGTGGGAAAAAACGCAATAAATTTATCAACAGAAACTGATAATCGGAATATAATAATAATAATAATAATAATAATAATAATAATAATTATAATAATAATTATAATAATTATAATAATAATTATAATAATAATAATAATTTTCTTAACAATTACAGGTAATAATCTGTTCTTTGCAAATGCAATACATTTCTAACTCATATTACATATTAATAGTAATCAGCTTATTGGATGGCAGGAGGAGAAGTGGGCGTGTCCAAATTAGCATATGTATGCATATTTATAAACCCGGTGTTGTTTTTTAATGATCGATTGCATGTTTACATTCTCAGGTAAAGGTTTTAAAATATAAAATCATTTCTAAATATAATTTTTTATATTATATAATTATTATTATTTTATAGATTGTATTATTATATTTGACTCATAAGTGTAGAATTGGAACAGCTGCTTTCTGTCAGAGTCTGTAATCAGCTGCTATAATAAGCACAATATTGATATAATAAACACACACACACACACACACACACACACACATACACACACACACACACACACACACACACGTGCATAAATAATTTAGAGATGATATTTAACTCACTGATGATAAACGAACCGATTAACACACACAGATGGACAGATGACTGGTGGTGGAGAGCAAAACACATGACATTGAACTGGATCTTCTCAATATGGTGGAACTCTGGAGTCCACACCTTTGGGCTTTGTGAGTATAGAATACAGTACTGCAGTGAATTAAGGTGCACAAATGAACCACAACTAAATCATATATATCAATATCACTGTGTTCACCATATAAGTGGATGGAACTCCCACCTGTCACACACTTTGCACATTCACACTGTCCAGGGTGTGTGATGGGTTAATATTTAACTTAGTAAGTGTAATGAAGATGTGAGAAGGTTTCAGGTCTTGTCCAGACCCACACAGAGCTGGTCACACACTGATAGGACGATGCTCACTCACTGCCTTACAGATAAATATTACAGCGCCGTCTCAGACACACGTCTGCTAACGTGAAACAGAAAACACAGCACATCACATTTCTTCAACAGGAAATGATCACTACGATATATTCACTTATATCACCACTACTAAATATTCACTTATCATCATCAATACTAAATATTCACTTAGTGGAGACACACTCTCGATTTGTTGTTAACATTTGGATTAAAAATAAAAAAACTTAGTCATAATTCCACAGTCTGAAGCTATTTCAGACCATTATCTAATCTCGTTTAAAATTTGCCTAAGTCATTGCATTTCTACCTCACCACGTTACCGTGTTAAGCGTACTTTCACGTCAGCTACAGCAGCGCATTTTATTAATAATCTTCCCGAAATTACGATATTAGATAGATCTCCGTCAGACCCCGCAGAGCTCGACTGGGCCACTGAACATCTAGAAACAACGTTACGTTACACTCTAGATGATGTAGCTCCCCTTAAGACCAAAATGATCAGGGAGAAAAAATTAGCACAGTGGTATACTGATCATACACGCACCTTAAAACAGACCACTCGAAAATTAGAACGTAAATGGCGTCAAACAAAATTAACAGTATTTCAAATTGCATGGAAGGAGAGCCTCTTAAATTATAGAAAATCTCTTAGTGCTGCTAGATCAGCATATTTCTCCACCCTCATAGAAAATAACAAGCATAATCCTAGATTTTTATTCAGCACGGTAGCAAAAT
>JBCEWE010000701.1:0-91048 GCA_039877035.1 Silurus lanzhouensis | reverse complement strand
ATGATTTTTAAAAGACAAGTCGCTGTCTAAAATAACACCCAGGTCTTTTACCGTTGAACTAGTGGTTACAGAACATCCGTCTAAATGCAGGTTGAGATGCTGGAGCGACTGTATACTAGTTTTTGGGCCAATGAGCAAAATCTCAGTCTTATCAGAATTTAAAAGTAGAAAGTTATGGGTCATCCAATCTCTTATTTCCTTAACACACTCAGTTATCCGGGTTAATTGAGCTGTATCGCCTGGTTTAGATGAGATATATAGCTGAGTATCATCAGCATAACAATGGAAGCTAATTCCATGCCTTCTAATAATATTTCCTAACGGAAGCATGTATATTGTGAAGAGCAGGGGTCCTAGAACTGAACCTTGCGGCACGCCATAATTTACTTGCATTAGCCTGGATAGCTCTCCATTTAAATCTACGAAATGGTAACGATCGGACAGGTAGGATTTAAACCAGCTTAATGCCTGTCCCTGAATGCCGATGTAATTTTGTAAGCGATCTAGGAGGAGATCATGGTCTATAGTGTCGAATGCAGCACTAAGATCTAGTAAAACCAACAGCGAGATGAAGCCTTGGTCTGAAGCTAAAAACAGGTCATTAGTTATTTTAACTAGAGCAGTTTCTGTGCTATGATGGGACCTAAAACCTGACTGAAATTCTTCAAAGATATTGTTCTCTTGCAGGTAGGAACATAACTGGGCAGCGACAATCTTTTCTAAAATCTTGGACATAAATGGGAGATTTGAAATTGGTCTGTAATTTGATAACGTGTTTGGATCCAGATTAGGTTTTTAATGAGGGGCTTAATAACTGCTAACTTGAGGGATTTAGGGACATGTCCTAACGATAGTGAAGAGTTAATAATATTCAGAAGAGGTTCACCAGTTGTATATAACACTTCCTTCAGTAATTTAGTAGGAATTGGATCTAACTGACATGTTGTCGATTTAGCTTTGGCAATAACATTATACAGCTCTTCCTGTCCTACACATGTAAAACAGTGAAGTTGTGGAGTTGAAGGTAACACTGTCTCAGGAGATGCTGTCAGAGGTTGAACTGCCACAATTGTTTTTCTAATGTTATCTATTTTTTCAGTGAAGAAAATCATAAAGTCCTCACTATTAAACTGTGATAGAACACAATTTTCAGAGCCCTGATTTGTAGTTAGTTTAGCTACAGTACTGAAAAGGAACCTGGGATTGTTTTTGTTATTTTCTATAAGTTTGCTCAGGTGTTCAGCTCTAGCAGCTTTTAGCGCCTGTCTGTAGCTGAGCATACTGTCTTTATACGCGATTCTAAATACCTCCAATTTAGTTTTCCTCCATTTTCTCTCCAGATTACGTGCTGTTCTCTTGAGGGCATGTGTATGACTATTATACCAAGGTGCAGGTGCTTGTTCTCTAACCTTTTTTAACCGGATGGGGGCAACGGTGTCTAATGTGCTAGTGAGGATAAGGTCTAATCTGTCCTTAGTGGTCGTAACAATAGTCCTACCAAGTCGTTAACGTGGTGCAACACGGCTAATCTGCTCTACCGGTAGTGTGTACAGTATGAGGTAATGGTCTGTGATGTCATCACTCTGAGGTAAAATATCTATATCAGTGACGTCTGCTCCGTGGGATATTATTAAGTCTAGTGTGTGGTTTAAACGGTGAGTTGGTCCGGTGACGTTTTGTTTAACCCCAAAAGAGTTTGATAAATCAACAAATGATAATCCTAGAGCATCATTTACATCATCTACATGAATATTAAAATCTCCTACAAGCAGCACTTTATCAAAATAGATCAAGAGGTCTGATAGAAAACAAGCAAACTCTTGAAGAAAATCAGCGTAGGGCCCTGGGGATCTGTACACGGTGACCAGAGCGAGTTTTCTATGTCTGTCTGAAAGTACAACTTTAAGAACGAGCACTTCAAATGATTTAAAGCTGAATCCTAACATCTGACTAACATTAAGAGAGGCAGTATAAATGGTTCCTACACCCCCCCCACGACCAGTCTGACGCGGCTCATGCTTATAAACATATCCTGACGGTGTCGACTCGTTTAGACCCATATAATCACCTGGCTTAATCCAGGTCTCAGTGACACAGAGTGCATCGAGATTATTTTCTGTGATCATCTCATTTATAATCAGTGCTTTGGGTGCAAGTGATCTAATGTTTAAAAGACCAAACTTTAAAACTTTTTGGTGTTTGCTTATCTGGCATTTTTCAGTTTTAACTGCAATGAGATTATTTCTGGATCTTGTGTATTTAATTCTTGGTTTTACTACACGAGGAATAGATACGGTTTCTATAAACTGGGCTGTGTGTAAACTTGTAACTATTTGGTTTGTTGTATAAATGTTCTCATTGTCGTAAATTTCCTGATGTCTTACCAGTCAGATGGTGTGAAGTATCCTAGAGATGTTATCTGATAGCACTGCTGCTCCAACTCTGCTGGGGTGCAGGCCATCAGGGCGGAAGAACCTCGGACGCTCCCAGAAACAGTTCCAGTTATTAACAAAGAGAAGTTTATGTTCTCGACACCATGACTGTAACCATTCATTTAGAGCTAAAAGTCTACTAAACTTCTCAGCCCCTCGCTGGTAAGTGGGAAGAGGTCCTGACACTATGATCCTCATTGTGGGTGATGTGCTGCATACCGTCTCCACCAGGATCCTGAAGTCCCTCTTTAAGATCTCCGTTTGCCTCAGCCTGGTGTCGTTTGTTCCGGCATGAAGAACAACCGCTCTGAAGTTCTCTTTCAGGATTGCGGGGACCTGCGCAGCGACATCAAGAACACGAGCACCAGGAAAACAGCGAGTGTGCACCTTACCTGTAGCTCCGGTAGCGCGGACATGCCGGACGATGGAATCTCCGAGAATCACAGTGTCGCGTTCCGTCTCGCGAGAGGGGCGAAGCGGTTCTCGGTCGAGATCTCGAAGGCCCGTAGTGGTGGCGGGGGAGACGTCTTCGACCGGGGCTTTGCTTGTCTCTTCCGCCGCTGCCGCATCCAGGGTCCGTGTTGCACCTTTGCCGGAGATGTAGGTGCGCTGGGTCTGGGCATAGAAACGCGCAGAGTTGAGGTGCTGGGAGCGTTGGGTTCAACCCGGGAATTTACCTGGGACGAGTGCGCGTCCGCCCGGGATGTTTCCAGTGCCGCTTTCCGCTCTCGCAGCCGGGCATGCTTTTCATGCAGCTCGCGAATCTGTTTCTCCAAAACCTCCATCTCCAACGCCACCGTTTGCAAATCGAACGAGTCCTCACCTGTGCTCAAAGTCAGACACACAGCCGGCATAGTGCTGATAATCACGAGTTCAGATACACAAATATGATAAAGTGAGAGAAATATAGTGGTAGTCGAGTTTAACTGACTACTGGCACAAGTCAGGAAGACAAACAATTTAGGATTATTAAAAGAGAAAAACACAAACAAACGAATACAAACACGGAACTCGCGGCAAACAAGTCAAACACAGGAAGCTCATGAACAGATGGAGCGTAGAGCACAACATCTGAGACCTTCTGATTTCTGACTATCACTGATTTAGCAAGTTATAACTAAGTGACTGTTAAGTCTGAATCAATAGATTCACTGGTAAACGACTCGATTCAACAGTTCTAAAAAATCTGTAACATAAAACATTCTGTCTCCTTAAAAATAATTTTCTCAGCAGTCTCACTCAGGAAAAATAAACTTTTGTTTCCAAACATCTCAACATTCACTGTTTCTAGTTCAATAACAGAACAAATAGCATTCGTACAGTTCAGAGTCTGATTTGAGGTATGATCAAGTTTTCATTAGATTCTAATATGTTTGATTGAGTTCTTGCATGTAGATGATACTTTTAATAAATTTAATACTAACTTCATGCAGGTTCTCACCATAAAGACTGGATTTTATAAAAACCTTTTGACAAAATAAATTGTTTCAATGTTATTAAATCTGTACTCGTTACTTCTACATTATTTATTACATTAATTTTAATCAGCTTCATTTAAATTCAGTTTCATTTATTTATATCACAAAAATTCAGCTTAAAAATTAAACATGAACCCCCTGTATGTAAAACAGTAAACAGTTTAAGTTTAAGACGGTTTACTATTATCAAGAAAAATATCTATAATTATTAATATTAATAATAATAATAATAATAATAATAAAAATGGTAAAAATAATAATAATAACTGCAGTTGGTTCTCAGATTACAGTCGTACACTGCCCTCTAGTGGCTCTGTCAGGACTTTTTTTTATAACTTAAATATATACAAATATTATTAATCGTTTTTGTTGTCTAGTTATATCAAGTTGAGGAGTCTCCCCCGTGTGGATGGAGGAGGAACTGCTACAGTTTAGAGCCTGATTTAAGGTCAGATCAAGTTGAGTTTTAACAGTAAGTTTGATTGAGTTCTAACATGTAAATAATACATTTAATAAATTTAGTACCACCTTCATGCAGGTTCTCAGCATAAATAGTGAATTTTATAAAAACATTTTTGGACAAAATAAATGTTATTAAATCTGTACTCGTCTTTTCTGGATCATTTAGTTTATTACATTAATATTAATCAGCTTTATTTAACTTCATTTATTCATATTGCACTTATACACAAAAAATTTCTACAGCTTCACTACTACATCACTCAAATACTACTGCCGTGTGTAATCTTCTAATAAATTCAAATAGTGACATGGTGTTGTATAAATAATAGTAAATGTGAATATTCCTTTCAAATAAAAGTCATAAAGTGCATTTTAGGTGAATTTATGAACCACATCTGGCTTGAAAAGACCGATGTCCAAATACTTTTGACCACACAGTGTGTATCAGCTGAAAAGCAGCAGCTTCGGATCAGTCGCATTTCCACTAGGATTCAATCTAAAATATTACTTTTGATCATATAAAATATTTTATATTATATATTTGATTACAGATCATTGGACAAGACACCTGTCAGTCAAGATATACAGGTGAATGACAGGTGTCTCGTCCAATTATCGGTAAGTTTACATTCACAAACGATACCTACCTTTTCCGGTTTGTCTGACTTGTCGTTGTGTTTTTGGATTTGTTATTGTGTTTTTGAATTTGTTAATTTTTTTTTCAGATTTGTTAATGTGTTTTTCACTTCTCGGCCACTGTACTAATTCGAAATGTTTGTTTATAACTTGATTTATATAAAAAAATAGCAACATTTGATGTCAAATTCCCTTTAAAAGTGCAGTACAGTGTAATTCATCGTGATACCGCTAGAGGGAGTAAATGAATTGGTTGTGTTGTGAGGATTTGCTGGACATCGAACACTTTTTAAAATGAAGTGGAAGATTAAACAGTACTGTGTGATAAAGAAGTGTTTAAATAAAGACATTTATGTGCAGGAAGACCAGATGTAATTATTCTTGCTGTTTGTGTTTCATCTACACAAAGTAAAATCTTGCCCACGGCAGAAAATTGACCAGGGCCGGCCCTGTGCAGGATGGAGGGAGTGTGTTGAACTGTTGGAGCAGCGTAGAGGATGGAGGGAGGGTGGGATTTAAGTGGACAGGAAATATAAGTTGTTCATGTCACACAGATTTAAATTTTATTGTATCTTTTTTTTTTTTTATCTCATTCTCTTTCCTTTAAATGGATTGATTGAATGCCATTGGGAATGATATTTGTTAAAGTTAGTTCATTAAAATTAACCTTATTTTAAATTGTTTCCAGTGAAACTATAAAATATAGCTGCTGTCTGGGTCACATTATAAATAAAACACAAACAGTAAGAATAATTACATCTGGTCTTCCTGCACATAAATGTCTTTATTTAAACACTTCTTTATCATACAGTACTGTTTAATCTTCCACTTCATTTTAAAAAGTGTTCGATGTCCACTAGATGGCAGTAATGTTCTACTAAACTTTAGCTCCTTCTAGCGGTATCGCGATGAATTACACTGTACTACACTTTTAAAGGGAATTTTACATCAAATGTTGCTTTTTTTATATGTCAAGTTATAAAGAAACATTATCGAATTAGTACAGTGGCCGAGAAGTAAAAAACACATTAACAAATCCGAAAAAAAAAAAACAAATTCAAAAACAAAATAACAAATCCGAAACACAAGGACAAGTCAGACAAACTGGAAAAGGTAGGTATCGTTTGTGAATGTAAACTTACTGATCATTGGACGAGACACCTGTCATTCACCTGTATATCTTGACTGACAGGTGTCTTGTCCAATGATCTGTAATCAAATATATAATATAAAATATTTTATATGATCAAAAGTAATATTTTAGATTGAATCCCAGTGGAAACGCGACTGATCCGAAGCTGCTGCTTTTCAGCTGATACACACCGTGTGGTCAAAAGTATTTGGACACCGATCTTTTCATGCCAGATGTGGTTCATAAATTCACCTAAAATGCACTTTATGACTTTTATCTGAAAGGAATATTCACATTTACTATTATTTATACAACACCATGTCACTATTAGGGTTTATTAGAAGATTACACACGGCAGTAGTATTTGAGTGATGTAGTGGTGAAGCTGTAGAAATTTTTTGTGTATAAGTGCAATATAAATAAATGAAATTCAAGTTAAATAAAGCTGATTAATATTAATGTAATTACCTAAATGATCCAGAAAAGACGAGTACAGATTTAATAACATTTATTTTGTCCAAAAATGTTTTTATAACATTCACTATTTATGCTGAGAACCTGCATGAAGGTGGTACTAAATTTATTAAATGTATTATTTACATGTTAGAACTCAATCAAACTTACTGTTAGAACTCAACTTGATCTGACCTTAAATCAGGCTTTAAACTGTAGCAGTTCCTCCTCCATCCACACGGGGGAGACTCCTCAACTTGATATAACTAGACAACAAAGAACGATTAATAATATTTGTACATATTTAAGTAAAAAAAATGTCTTGACAGAGCCACTAGAGGGCAGTGTAAGACTGAAATCTGAGAATCAACTGCAGTTATTATTATTATTATTATTATTATTATTATTATTATTATTATTATTATTATTAATAATAATAATATTAATAATTATATTATATGTATTTTTCTTGATAATATTTAACCGTCTTAAACTTACATACAGGGGGTTCATGTTTAATTTTTAAGCTGAATTTTTGTGATATGAATAAATGAAACTGAATTTAAATGAAGCTGATTAAAATTAATATAATAAATAATGTAGAAATAACGAGTACAGATTTAATAACATTGAAACAATTTATTTTGTCAAAAAGTTTTTTATAAAATCCAGTCTTTATGGTGAGAAACTGCATGAAGTTAGTATTAAATTTATTATAAGTATTATCTACATGCAAGAACTCAATCAAACATATTGTTAGAATAAAATGTAAACGTGATCAAACCTCAAATCAGACTCTGAACTGTACGAATGCTATTTGTTCTGTTATTGAACTAGAAACAGTGAATGTTGAGATGTTTGGGAACTGATTATTGTCTGTATATATGCAGGTCAGGGGTTTTTTCATGCTGGAACACCGTTCATTACAATGAGACGATGATGTAAGATGACGAGCCAAACCACGGAGACGAAGCTGACTGAGGTGAACCCCTCAAACTAACCCAGGAACAGAGAAGGAACTTTCTGACCACCTGCTGGTTTTGCACAAACAGAACAGAAGTTTCTTTTTCTTGAGTGAGACTGCTGAAAGAAATATTTTTAAGGAGACAGAATGTTTTATGTTACAGATTTTGTTAAAACTGTGGAATCGAGTCATTTTCCAGTGAATCTTTAGATTCAGACTCAATTGAACCGAAACCAGTGAACCGACTCTTTTGGACCTTATTATTTTTAAATGAATTTATTGAACCGAACTCTTTTGAACCGAGTGTATTGAACTGAATCTACAGAGTAGAAATTAATGAATCAAACAAAACTGAATGGATTGAGTTATTAAACTCACCCATCCTTGAGTCCCCTCTTTCCCTCCTGGGGATATGACCGGGTCATGGAAAGATCAAGTGAAGTCAAGTCAAGTCAAGTGGCTTTTATTGTCATTTTTACTATACACAGTGGTACACAGTACACAGTAAAACCGAAACAACGTTCCTCCGAAACCCTGGTGCTACACTAAACAACAAAACAACATAAAGTGCATCGAGTGCAGCCTGGTGCAAACAGTGCAAACAAAAGAACAGTACAGACAGACAGAGTGCAGACAGACAACACAAGACAAGACAAAAGACAAAAACCAAGTATAGCGCCGACTAGTAAACCTACTGTATACTTAAATATACAGTACTGTGTGAGGAGAAATGTAAAAACTATACCCAGGAAAAAGTACAAACGGAACAGAGCAATGTAGTGCAAAAAAACAGCAGCGAGGAGGTGCAAAGACCGCATGTAAACATTATACTGAATACAAAAGGTGTAAAAACAGCATGTAAACATTATACTGAATATAAGGTGCGAGTATAAATAATAATAAATAGTGGATCGAGATGAGTGATGATTGTGTTTAGTCCAGGTTGTACAGTTCAGTAACAGTAACACACAGAGTGAGTGTGTGTGTGTGTGTGTGTGTGTGTGTGTGTGTGTGTGTGTGTGTGTGTGTGTGTGTGTGTGTGTGTAAGTGAGTGTGTGTGTGTGAGTTCTGTTCAGTTCTTTGTATTGAGAAGCCTGATGGCTTGTGGAAAGAAACTGTTACACAGTCTTGTTGTGACGGCCCGAATGCTTCGGAACCGTTTTCCTGATGGTAGGAGGGTGAAGTGTGTGTGTGAGGGGTGTGTGTGATCGTCCACAATGCTGTGTGCTTTGCGGATGCAGTGTGTGGTGTAAATGTCCATGATAGAGGGGAGAGAGACTCCGATGATCTTCTCAGCTGTCCTCACTATCCTCTGTAGGGTCTTGCGATCCGAGACGGTGCAATTCCCAAACCAGGCAGTGATGCAGCTGCTCAGGATGCTCTCAATGGTCCCTCTGTAGAACATGGACAGGATGGGGGGAGGGAGATGGGCTTTCCTCAGCCTTTTCAGGAAGTAGAGACGCTGCTGGGCTTTCTTGGTGATGGAGCTGGTGTTAAGTGACCAGGTGAGGTTGTCCGCCAGATGAACACCAAGAAATTTGGTGCTCTTGACGATCTCCACTGAGGATCCATCAACAATCAGTGGAGATTGGTCGCTCTGTGCTCTCCTGAAGTCCACAACCATCTCTTTCGTTTTGTCCACGTTAAGAGACAGGTTGTTCGCTCCACACCAGGCAGTTAGCCGTTGCACCTCTTCTCTATATGCTGACTCGTCGTTCTTGCTGATTAGACCCACCACGGTCGTGTCATCAGCGAACTTGATGATGTGGTTCGAGCTGTGCATTGCCACACAGTCGTGAGTCAGCAGAGTGAACAGCAGTGGGCTGAGCACACAGCCCTGGGGGTCCCCAGTGCTCAGTGTGGTGGTGCTAGAGATGCTGTTACCGATCCTGACTGACTGAGGTCTCTCAGTCAGGAAGTCCAGGATCCAGTTACAGAGGGAGGTGTTCAGGCCCAGAAGGTTCAACTTCTCGATCAGGTGCTGAGGAATGATTGTGTTGAATGCTGAGCTGAAGTCAATGAACAGCATTCGCACATACGAGTCCTTGTTATCCAGGTGGGTGAGGGCCAGATGAAGGGTTGTGGAGATAGCATCGTCCGTGGAACGGTTTGGACGATACGCAAACTGCATGGGGTCCAGGGAGGGTGGAAGCAGTGTCTTAATGTGCCTCATGACGAGCCTCTCGAAGCACTTTATCACGATAGGTGTGAGCGCGACGGGACGATAGTCATTAAGGCAGGAGACAGAAGACTTCTTCGGCACGGGAACAATGGTCGTTGTCTTGAGGCACGTGGGAACAACGTTGCTGCTCAGGGAGATGTTGAAGATGTCAGTGAGGACATCTGCTAGCTGTTCTGCACATTCCCTGAGCACTCTGCCAGGAATGTTGACATAATAACGTTTTACAGTTAATTGTGTATTTCATCAGATTATTTAGGATAATAATATCCAAAAGGCCAAGGAATCATAAATAACCAATGATAAAATAAACAAACAACTCACCTTTCAGGTCATAGACACACATCAACACCACTGACGAATAGACATTGAACAGTAAGCAGTTCCAGACGGGTTTGTCACTTGTTGTGGTCCCCTTGAAACATTTATTTTGTGATCTGTGCTATTTGGTTGTGTTGTGAGGATTTGCAGCGTGTTTCTGTGTTTGGTTGTGTTGTGAGGATTTGCAGCGTGTTTCTGTGTTTGGTTGTGTTTTAAGGATTTGCAGCATGTTTCTGTATTTGGTTGTGTTGTGAGGATTTGCAGCGTGTTTCTGTGTTTGGTTGTGATATAAGGATTTGCAGTGTGTTTCTGTGTTTGGTTGTGTTTTGAGGATTTGCAGCATGTTTCTGTGTTTGGTTGTGTTTTTTAGGATTTGCAACATGTTTCTGTGTTTGGTTGTGTTGTGAGGATTTGCAGCGTGTTTCTGTGTTTGGTTGTGATGTAAGGATTTGCAGTGTGTTTCTGTGTTTGGTTGTGTTGTGAGGATTTGCAGCGTGTTTCTGTGTTTGGTTGTGTTGTGAGGATTTGCAGCGTGTTTCTGTGTTTGGTTGTGTTTTAAGGATTTGCAGCATGTTTCTGTATTTGGTTGTGTTGTGAGGATTTGCAGCGTGTTTCTGTGTTTGGTTGTGATATAAGGATTTGCAGTGTGTTTCTGTGTTTGGTTGTGTTTTGAGGATTTGCAGCATGTTTCTGTGTTTGGTTGTGTTTTTTAGGATTTGCAACGTGTTTCTGTGTTTGGTTGTGTTGTAAGGATTTGCAGCGTGTTTCTGTGTTTGGTTGTGATGTAAGGATTTGCAGTGTGTTTCTGTGTTTGGTTGTGTTTTGAGGATTTGCAGCGTGTTTCTGTGTTTGGTTGTGTTTTGAGGATTTGCAGCGTGTTTCTGTGTTTGGTTGTGTTGTGAGGATTTGCAGCGTGTTTCTGTGTTTGGTTGTGTTATGAGGATTTTCAGTGTGTTTCTGAGTTTGGTTGTGTTGTGAGGATTTGCAGCGTGTTTCTGTGTTTGGTTGTGATGTGAGGATTTGCAGGGTGTTTCTGTGTTTGGTTGTGTTTTGAGGATTTGCAGCATGTTTCTGTGTTTGGTTGTGTTTTGAGGATTTGCAGCGTGTTTCTGTGTTTGGTTGTGTTGTGAGGATTTGCAGTGTGTTTCTGAGTTTGGTTGTGTTGTGAGGATTTGCAGGGTGTTTCTGTGTTTGGTTGTGTTGTGGGGATTTGCAGCGTGTTTCTGAGTTTGGTTGTGTTGTGAAGATTTGCAGCGTGTTTCTGAGTTTGGTTGTGTTGTGAAGATTTGCAGCGTGTTTCTGTGTTTGGTTGTGTTGTGAGGATTTGCAGTGTGTTTCTGAGTTTGGTTGTGTTGTGAGGATTTGCAGGGTGTTTCTGTGTTTGGTTGTGTTGTGGGGATTTGCAGCGTGTTTCTGAGTTTGGTTGTGTTGTGAAGATTTGCAGCGTGTTTCTGTGTTTGGTTGTGTTGTGAGGATTTGCAGTGTGTTTCTGTGTTTGGTTGTGTTGTAAGGATTTGCAGGGTGTTTCTGTGTTTGGTTGTGTTGTGGGGATTTGCAGCGTGTTTCTGAGTTTGGTTGTGTTGTGAAGATTTGCAGCGTGTTTCTGTGTTTGGTTGTGTTGTGAGGATTTGCAGTGTGTTTCTGTGTTTGGTTGTGTTGTGAGGATTTGCAGGGTGTTTCTGTGTTTGGTTGTGTTGTGGGGATTTGCAGCGTGTTTCTGAGTTTGGTTGTGTTGTGAAGATTTGCAGCGTGTTTCTGTGTTTGGTTGTGTTGTGGGGGTTTGCAGCGTGTTTCTGTGTTTGGTTGTGTTGTGAAGATTTGCAGCGTGTTTCTGTGTTTGGTTGTGTTGTGAGGATTTGCAGCGTGTTTCTGTGTTTGGTTGTGTTGTGAGGATTTGCAGCGTGTTTCTGTGTTTGGTTGTGTTTGAGGATTTGCAACATGTTTCTGTGTTTGGTTGTGTTGTGAGGATTTGCAGTGTGTTTCTGTGTTTGGTTGTGTTGTAAGGATTTGCAGCGTGTTTTTGTGTTTGGTCGTGTTGTGAGGATTTGCAGTGTGTTTCTGAGTTTGGTTGCATTGCGAGGATTTGCAGCATGTTTCTGTGTTTGGTTGTGTTGTGAGGATTTGCAGTGTGTTTCTGTGTTTGGTTGTGTTGTAAGGATTTGCAGCGTGTTTCTGTGTTTGGTCGTGTTGTGAGGATTTGCAGCCTATTTCTGTGTTTGGTTGTGCTGTGAGGATTTGCAGCCTATTTTTGTGTTTGGTTGCATTGCGAGGGTTTACAGCACATGTGTTGCAAAACTGATAACGTTGTTTTTTTTAATTTGCTGTTTTTTTTTTCTATTTGCATGTATTTTCTTCTCAGCCACCGTATAGGATACTTTGATAATAAGTAATTTATACGATATTTTTTTCATTTTAGGGTGAAGTATTCCTTTAATTAAACAGAGGCAAAAACAGTGATCGGGATAAAATATTATTAATTGTGCAGCCCTAGCTATAGGTTATATGACTTACACTTCCGGCTGTACTGCCCTCCGATCACGGTCCTGCTGGGCTCTTAAAGCACGGTTGCCTTCTCTGTCTCTTGCATCTCTGAACCAGTTACCAAGCGCTTTCTCCAGCTCTTTCTTACTGACAGTTTTCAACAAACGGTTCTGCTTCAGGCTTCCTGTTAGGCAAAATAATTTATATAAAGTAGAGCATGCTACTGCATCAACCAGGGCACAACCCATTATTTGTATGCATGCAAGTTACATGAGCATAAGACTATTATTCAAAAAAAAAAAAAATAAAAAAAATAAGAAAAGAAAAGAAAAGAAAAAAATCACATGAATGTAAACACCTTCTAATCCACTATTTGCCCAAACTGTTAACTGATCTGACTGACTTTATGAACAGCGCAAAATGACGTTTATTATCTTTAACGTAATCATAACGTATCATATATTTTGTAATGTTTAGAAATTATATAAATATGAACTTTTATCACCTCTACTTATTTCACCTAAATCACATTAAAATAATGTTAAGTTTTGTCACAGTCTTCCCAGAGCTTTTCTCTGTGTATTGTATATACACATGTTATAAAGGTAGTGAAAGAGAAAGAGACTCCACAGTGCTTTTACTGTTTCACCCTCCTGTTATCACGAGGACACTATATGGAGAAAACACGGGTGAAAATGGTTTGAAAAGTTGTTATTTCTACATTTTAGTAGACACTGTCCTAGTTATCTGCTAATCGTTAAGAATGTTCAGTTTTCCACAGGTGTTTATCTCTGAGGTAAACCAGTTCACTCTCCACACTTACCTTCTTTATATCGTGCCTGTAACTTTAATTACCACACAATCTTTCAGAAGTATACATTAAATGAAAACAACAGTAAAATTAATTTAAAACAAAAGATAATTTCTTACCGTGACAGAGATGTCAGGTTATCCAGGTCAGGTCAGGTCAGGTTATCCAGGTCAGGTTATCCAGGTCAGGTTATCCAGGTCAGGTTATCCAGGTCAGGTCAGGTTATCCAGGTCAGGTCAGGTGATCAGTGATAGTGAATGAAGACCGTTTCTTCAGAATGAGAAGGCGAGAACACAGGAGCCAATGGGAGACTTTGTGAGCTGCACAAGCGATTTTTTCTTTTTTTCTTTTTTTAACTAAAGGTCGTACTATGTTATTGTTAATATATAAAATTTTTGTTTCATATAAAACACGCAAAAAAACATATCAATTGAATTTATCATAAATTGAATAATATAGCTAAATATAGCCCAAAAGTGGCCCATACAGGGCCCTCGAATAAACAAAATAGGCAACCTAACTGGGGCCCACAACCCTGACTAAGCTGGGGCTCCACATTCAGCTCATCAAAGTGCCCACTCTGACCCCATGCCCACGTGATGCCCATATAACCCAGATAAAACCCATGTGGGGCCCACATGGACATGTTGACTGGGATCGTCACCCTGATGAAGGCCAGTTAGCGTCTATACAACCTGAGATGCTTAAGAGACTTTAAATCACCCTCTCTGGTGCCGATCCTTAAAGGCAAACAGAGGGAGAATGAGGAGGAGATTCTCCCCACAGGCCATTCGGAGTCTCAACCAGGAAAACACCCAACACATAAGCACTTTAGTGACAATCGCACTGGGACACTTTAAATCTGGACTATTGTCAAAATCGATCTATTATTTCTTTCTGACAAAATTTCAGCCAGTAAGTAGTTCAACAGATACCTCAGATCGTGCGGCCTGTTCGGTGTCATATACATATATAATATACATAAATAATAATCATAAACATATACAAAGTATTTGAGATCTATCAGTCAGGAAAAGGTTATAAAGCTGTTTCTAAAGCTTTGGGAATCTCAAACCCTACTCTTTCCATAACTTTATGGTGTGACTAATCAACTTAATTCCCCTGTAGTTACTGCAGGTCTGCACATCTCCCTTATTCTTAAAGATCAGTACCAGCACACTCCTTCTCCATTCCTCAGGCATCCTCTCACCTTCCAAAATCTTGTTAAACAATCTTTTTAAAAACTCCACTGCATCTCTCCTGAACATCTCCATGCTTCTACCGGTATGTCATCTGGTCCAACAGACATTCCACTCTTCATCCTCTTAATCACTGCTCTCACTTCCTCCTTACTAATCCTATACACTTCCTGCGTCACCATCTCCACATCAACCAACCTTCTCTCTCTCTCACTCACTTTCCTCGTTCATCAGCTGCTCAAAATACTCCCTCCATCTTCTCAACACACTCTCCTCACTAGTCAACACATTTCCATCTCCATCCTTTATTGTTCTAACTTGCAGCAAATCCTTCCCAGCTCAGTCCCTCTGCCTGGCCAATCGGTATAAATCCTTTTCTCCTTCCTTAGTGTCCAACTTCTCCTACAGCTCCTCATATGCCTTTTCCTTGGCTTTCACCACATCCCTCTTTACCTGCTGCTGCATCTCCTTGTACTCCTGCCTACTTTTCTCATCACTCTGTCGAACCCAATTCTGTTTCTCCAACCTCTTTCTCCTTCTGCTCTCCTGCACTTCCTCATTCCACCACATCTCTTTGTCTTACTTTCTATTTCCAGATGTCACATCAAGTACCCTTCTAGCTGTCTCCCTTATCACTTCTGCAGTAGTTCCACAATCATCCAGCACATATTCACCACCACCGAGCCCCTGTTTGACCTCTTTCCTGATCCTCACACTACAGTCTTCCTCCTTCAGTTTCCACCATCTTATTCTTCTTCCAGTCCTCTCTCTCTCTCCTCCTCTTCTTCTTCTTCACCTCCAAAACCATGGAACATGACATGGGTTACCAGCGTGACACTAAAACAGGTAGTAGTAATGACTACTTTTTAAATAATGTATTTAATGTCAGAGCCCAAACCTCTTTACCTAAACTTGAGTAAAAAATGTATAGTCAGTACTTCAACTTTTACCTGAGTATTTTAAAACATGAGTATCTGCACTTCTACTGAGTGAAGGATGTGTGAACCTTTGCCACCGCTGGCTTTAATTATAAAATGTTTGCCAGCATATTACAGTTATAATGTAGATAAATAGTACTAATAAACTACCCACTCTGTGCAATTTGTATAAGGTATTTCAGTGTGTAAACTAATCCTAATGTAATAGTGGAGCAAAAGTGTATTTATATATAAGTAAATCTGTATTATTTAGTTTTTGCAACACTGAGCTGCACACATATTCAAACCTGTAATGTTTGCTTATATTATACATTTAAATGAACCAAATGAACTTGGTCAAAAAGCACACTGCACCATTTTCTTTATATTTAAGTGCAAGTTAGTTGTCTAAAATGTGTATGCACACGTAATGTTCGTATGCAGCATGTAGTGTAAATATCCATTAGATTTTAGTTATTTTGGTTATTAATTAACTTTTATTTTCATTTGGTGATGAAGCTCGGGTGTTCTTGTATTCAGAGCAGTGAGAACTGCATACAATTCTAGACTGAGACTCCTGAAGTTACTGAGTGTCACAGTTGGACCCTGGAAACACAGATTTTAATGCTCCCACATTAAAGTTTCCATTTTATTCTTTCTGTATAATAGAATTTTGTTAATAACTGAAATTTAATTTAGTAAATAACAATGTTGATTTGTTGATACTTTATAATCATCTATGATACAGAATCAAAACATTGTTTCTATCACCAGCATTTCTATTTTCTTCCTTAGAAAAAATAAAGTATAAGTTAACAAACAATAGCAAGAGAAAAATAAGTGAACTGTTCATGAAATAATCACAAAAAATGTTCCTGAAGACGTTTTTAATGACACCGAGGCTCATAGTCCATTTAAAATAATCAACTTTTACTATTCACATTAATCTCAAAGGTGTTCAGTGAAGTCGAGATTAGAGCTCTGTGCAAGCCAGTTCAGTTCTTCCACACCAAACTCATCCAACCATGTCTTTATGAACCTCAGTTTGTGCACTGTGGCATGGTCATGCTGGATTAATAAAGGGCCGTCTCCAAACTATTCCCACAATATTAGAAGCATAGCATTGTCCAAAATGATTTGGTATGCTAAAGTAATTAACATTTCCCCACACTTTAAATCAAGGGCTGAGTCTTACCCCTAAAGTACAGCTCCATACCATTACCACTCCTCAAACAAACCTTACAGTTGACTAATAAACTTATTCGAAGTTAGAGAAACACAAAAAATGAACGTCGGTGCAAAATACCTAAAGGTTTATACATTTAACATTTTAGATTAAAAAAAGATTTAGGGTGAGATTTGTCTGCACTTTAATTCTTATAGGTCCAGACATATTCAACAAAAATCTATTCCCTGATCTTCAGTGTCACACTGTATAAAAGATAAAGGCGTGTATGCAGCTCTATCACTCATCTCTTTATGAGGATAGTAAAAGCTAATGCAGCGAATGAAACAGGATAATAACTGTATATCACTTAGATTATGCCATGACGCCTGCTATGCTTTTACACATAGAGCAACAATATTCCTTTTTCTCTTTCTGTATATTGCATGACTTGTTTATTGGCATTCACGATTAGTTTGCAAACTTTTTAAATGATGAATAAAAATAAAGATAAATAATAATAATAAAAAAGTGTTATTGCACGATTTATAAAGAAAAATAAATAAGGAGTAATAATACACAGAAGGTACAGAAGTGATATTGCACACGTTGTATTTTATTGCACAATGGGGAGAGTATTTAAGTGTTTATGAGGTAGACGCCTCGGGGGAGAAGCTTTTCTTGTGCCCCATGTCCTGATGCTCGGTGCTCTGTAACGTTGGACAGACGGCAAAAGTTCAATCAGCATATGGCTTGGATGTGAGGAATCCAGAGTGATATTCTGTGCCCTCTTTTCACTCTGGATGTGTACAGTTCCTGTAGTGTGAGCAGGAAAACACCAATCCTCTATCTACAGTGCCCTCCACAATTATTGGCACCCCTGTTTAAGATGTGGTCGTGGACTTCTAAAAATTCTCCTTTTCTTTAAAACAACATAGAACCCAAATGCAAAAAAAGAGAAAAATCCAACCGTACATAACTTTGGTGGTAAAAAAAATCATACATTTAGAAAAAAAAAAAACTTGAAATCATGTGTCCCACAATTATTGGCACCCCTAACAATTCCTCTGAAAAATTTAATTGTTTTTTTTTTTTTTTATATATTTTTCTGTAGTTGCTAATGTTGGTCAGGGTATCTAGGGACTTTTAATTAGTAATTCATGATTTCCTGTTTCCCTGGGGTATAAATATGACGTGACACAGAGGCCTAATTCTCTTACCCATTTGTCAACATGGCAAAGACAAGAAAACACACCATTCAAGTAAGGCAGATGTGTGTCGACCTTCATAAGTCAGGCAATGGCTACAAGAAAATAGCCACTCGCCTTAACTTGCCGGTATCTACAGTCAGAGGAATCATTAAGAAGTTTAAAACAACTGGAACAGTGACAAACAAGGCTGGAAGAGGTCCCAAGTTTATCTTGCCACAACGCACAGTGAGGAGGATGGTAAGAGAAGTAAAAAAATTTCCCAAGCTCACCGTCACAGAATTGCATCAAAGAGTGGCATCTTGGGGTCACAGAGTCTCCAAAACAACCATCAGACGCTCTCTACATGCCAACAAGTTGTTTGAGAGGCATGCAAGGAAAAAGCCCTTTCTTACTAACACTCACAAACGTAAACGTCTGGAGTTTGCTAAGCGGTACTGGGACTTCAACTGGGATCGTGTGCTTTGGTCAGATGAGACTAAGATTGAGCTTTTTGGCAACAAACACTCTAAGTGGGTCTGGCGTAAAACAAAAGATGAGTATGCCGAAAAGCACCTCATGCCCACCGTGAAGTATGGTGGAGGATCTGTGATGCTGTGGGCCTGTTTCTCTTCCAAAGGCCCTGGGAACCTTGTTAGGGTGCATGGCATTATGAACGGTTTGAAGTACCAGGATATTTTAAATAAAAACCTGATGGCCTCTGCCAGAAAGCTGAAGATGGGTCGTCATTGGGTCTTTCAGCAGGATAATGATCCAAAACATGTGGCAAAATCTACACAAAAGTGGTTCAGCAGTCACAAACTCAAGGTCCTCCCATGGCCATCTCAGTCCCCAGACCTCAACCCAATCGAAAACCTGTGGGGCGAGCTAAAGAGAAGAGTGCATAAGAGAGGACCCAGGACACTGGATGATCTAGAAAGATTGTGCAAAGAAGAATGGTCAAAAATCCCTCTCTCTGTGTTCTCCAATCTTGTGAAATGTTATAGGAGGAGATTAAGTGCTGTCTTGTTGGCAAAAGGAAGTTGTACAAAGTATTAACATCAGGGGTGCCAATAATTGTGGCACACATGATTTCAAGTTTTTGTTTTTTTTTCTAAATGTGTGATTTTTTTTTTACCACCAAATTAATGTACTTAAATAAAAGGTTGGATTTTTCTCTTTTTTTGCATTTGGGTTCTATGTTGTTTAAAAAAAAAAGGAGAATTTTTTGAAGTCCACGACCACATCTTAAACAGGGGTGCCAATAATTGTGGAGGGCACTCTATCTATCTATCTATCTATCTATCTATCTATCTATCTATCTATCTATCTATCTATCTATCTATCTGTACACGGTATATATACATTATTTTGGCAAAAGATTGCGGACACCTGGCCATAAGTACGGTATGTGCTTTTTGAGCATCACATTCCACATTTAGTCCCAATTTGTGCTGATATTTTCCTCCACTCTTCTGGGAAAATGTTCCACTAGATTTTGGAGTGTGCTTGTGGACATTTGTGTTCATCAGCCACTAGAGTGTTAGTGAAGTCAGGCAGAGATGTAGGTGAGGTGAGGAGGTCTGGGGTGCAGTCAGTGTTCACATTCATTCCAAAGGTGTCCAGTAGGGTTGAGATCAGAGCTCTATAGCAGGCCACTCAAGATCTTCCTCTCCAAACCATGTAAACCAGATCTTCATGGAGCTGGCTTTGTGCACAGGGGCATTGCCATGCTGGAACAGATTTGGGTTTTCACAAAAACAAAGTCTTTACAAAATTGTATTATAGCGAATCCGAAGACACACTGTGTGTGTGTGTGTGTGTGTGTGTGTGTGTGTGTGTGTGTGTGTGTGTGTGTGTGTGTGTGTGTGTGTGTGTGTGTGTGTGTCTGTATGTGCTGAAGCAGGTCAGCGTGCCACAATGTTTGTGAGGGTCGTGTTAGAGTCACATATGACTTGCACTTTAACAGAAAGCACATGCTTTTTAACATAAACAAATTCATTTTCATACGGAGTCTTTACAGAAATATGAATTCTGAGGCTCCATCGTCAGCATTCTCTTACCGATATACCCCATGTCCCTCCTCTGCACATGTCCAAACCATCTCAATCATGTCTCTCTTACTTTGTCCCCAAAACCTCCTACATGCGCTGTCCCTCTAATAAACTCATTTCTAATCCTGTCCATCGTCGTCACTCCCAACGAAAACCTCAACATCTTCAGCTCTGCTACCTTCAGCTCCACCTCCTGTCTTCTAATCAATGCCACTGTCTCTAAACCATACAACATCTCAGGTCTTAACACAGACCTATAAACTTTCCCTTTCACTCTCACAGATACCCTTCTATCACAAATCACTCCTTCTATCACTCTTCTCCACCCACTCCACCCTGCCTGCACTCTTTTCCTCACGTCTGTAACACACTCTTCATTACTTTGCACTGTTGAGCCCAGGTACCTGAACTCCTCCACCTTCTGGGGGAGAGCACATTCATATCTTTGTGATGTCACAGTGCGCCGCTTTTGACCACATGCATAAAAGCCAGAACACCGAGCTTACGGCCATACCACTCTGAGAACGCTCGATCTCATCTGATCTCGGAAGCAGCCAACAAATTCAACACATCGAGCATCAAACTTCTCAATCACGCAACCAAATCGATCTATATCATCCACTTCAGAAGAAACACATTAGCGGTAAGTTACTTTACAAGTCTTTAGTTTCATTAATTTTGCAGGTTCATCGCTAGTCACGCGTTAGTCACGTGCTCACCCAGAACTTGAAGGAAGTACGTTCTAGCTAGCATGAAAAAAATGTAGCTTTAATAAAGTCCCTAAATCCCAACATCATCTAAACATGACATTACTACTTAACATTCACGAGTACATTTAAAGGCTGTAAGCAGAAGGAGGCTCCACTGAGTAAACACGTCCCATCAGCATTCATAAACACCGAACCGGCAAGAACCCAACATCATTAAGGAGCTGAGCTGCGTGCGCCACGACCCTCAACCAAAACCACGCCCTCCACATAAAACCCTGTGTAATGGAAACGTGTACATAAATCATCTTAATTTTTCTCTCCAGAGGGCAATAATGTCTCCTTGATGATAATCTAAAAAAAGAGAAAATACGCTGTAGAAACGCTGAGGAAGAACGATCAGACTACAGAGATACTCATTATAAAAAAAATAACAAAAAACTTTATCGAATGATTTGTGATTAAAGCAGTTCTTTCTTTTTTTCAGATTCAACAAACTCTTTAGAAGAAAATATTGAAAAGACCTACAGAAATGAAAAAGGCGAGCATAAGCCAGCAGGAGCTTCATTCCATTAAGAGCCTTATGCTACTCAGCAACACTCACAAGTATGTTTTTTGCTCTTTATAATTTATTCCAATCATTGCAGTGATACTATATAATATGTAATATAATAATATATTATATAATGTTTTATCTAAATGTTTCTTTTCCCTTCCACAGAAATGTCAGTGTTGAAAACCAGCTTCTGGCACTTAAAGGTGTGTAAGAAAGTACAAGTTGATTATTACTGCATGAATCAGTTCTATTAAAATAAACATATAATGTGATAATGTGATCTGAGCACCTTTTCATTTCATTTTATAAATTATTTTACAGAAGTGAACACCAGACAAAATCTGGAAATCCGAGGCCTGAAATGCAAAATCAGCAGCATGGAGAAAAGCTTTCGCTTAATGGAGGTACTTTCTTTCCATTTTTAAATGCAGACATCATTTAACATTTAGTTAGAAATGTGACTAAATAAAACTAAACCTGTTTTTTTTGTTTTCGATCCTCAACAGGAAAAACTTTACAAAGTGGAGAACGACTTGAACAAAGGTAACAGTAAAATCTCTAATACTAAGTTTCTATGCATTTTGATGTGTTCTGTATTTGCATTGAATATGAAATAAATTAACACAAATAATTAATAATACAATTATTTAAAAAAATAATAATTAGTAAAAAAATAAACAAGCAGGAAGCTGATAAACATATTTAAATGTGATATGCTGTAATCTAATTTTAGTGGATATACAGTTTAATCTTAGCATGTGCTAAACCTAGTATGTACATTATCACCAAAAGTATTGGAACATTAATGGAAAAAGTGTTGACAAGGCAAATTCTTCATCGTCTTAATGAACCTAAATGTGTGACAGTCATTTTTTAAGATCTAGGAAGAAATATTGTAGGTCTCTCTGGATAAGGGCGTGTGACAAATGATATAAATTTCTTTTATATTCATACACACCCAAAGCCCACAGCAAAGAGAACTGGATCAGACATGTCACCCCCCAGGAAAGCTCAAAAGCCTCGACTTGATGCTGCTTCAGCTGATCCTGTAAACACAACACACACAACACAATCTCTCCTCTACAGTGCGTTAGAAACACTACAAAAGTCCTGTTCTGATGTTTTACCTACAGACAGGATTCATGCACTTCTCACAGGAACAAGTGAACTTCCTGTTCTGAGAGATGAAGAGAAACACGTCATTTCTGAGTTTTGTGTAAACGAGGTCAGTTCTTATCTTCTGTTTTATTTAGTGTGCATGCGATTTAAACACTTTATTCTTTAGCTGTGGATTTGAGTTTCTAATTTTTTAAAGTTGATCTATAATTCACTGGTCCTGATGTTCTTAAATTAAACAGTAGATATGAGTTATCATGTTACATTTTGAATCTAGGTTTTGGGTTATACAATATCTAATAGTTTTCCTAAACCCAGTCTACAGTCAAGTCTTAACTTCCTAATATTTGTTTTAAATACATGATTTAAATACATGTTTATTCAGTTGGATGCTGAAAAATCTCCTCTGTCTCATTTAGTCCTTAGCAGAGACGTTTCTGTCTGTGGTTTTGGAGAAGATCAAGGTGGAGAGAGGGTTTATGGGACATGATCTCCTGCAGTCTCTCTGTAGGGTTTATGTAGGCGTGTGTCAACAAAGAGGAGACTCTCACAAAGCACATGCTCTCGCCTACAGACTCCTTAAAGAAGGTGAGATTATACTGATATTTCATTACTTATCTACTAAAAATGATCTGGACACTGATACAGAGAAGTCAATTGTGTCTTTTTGTTGGTGATGTACAGTGGATGTAAAAAGTTTACACACCCTTATGAAATGGCAGGTTTTTTAAATATAAATATCCAGAGACAAAATAAATAATTATTAATTGGTAACAGCTTGATTGCAAAACCACTACTTTGTGGAAGCACAACTTTCCACATCTACACTTTGGAATTTGATCTACTCTACTTTGCAAAAATGTTTCTTTAAATTGCAGGTGATCTGCTGTGTATGGCTCATTGTAGGTCATTCCATGGGTTTTGGATTGGGTTGAGGTCTGGGCTCTGGCTGGACCATTCCATTACTGTGATGATCCTTTTCTAATTTTGATATGTGCTTCTGGTCATTGTGATGTTGAAATGTGAACTCCTCTTTATTTTCAGCTTCTTCACAGAGGACAGAAGCTTCTGCCCAGCTGAAGAAAAGCAGCTCCAAAGCACAGTGCTGCCCCCCACCATACCACCATGTTGGTATGATGTTACTTGGAGGATGCTCTGTATCAGCTTTGCACCAAAGATACCTTTTAGATTTATGGGAAATACGTTTAACCTTTGTCTCGTTGGTGCATAACACATTTTCCTACATGGTTGTAGTTAAATTAATTAATCTTTTGTAATCATTTAGATGTGTTTGCATATTCATATTATCTATATTGTTATTTCTGTCTTATATTTAAAAAAACCTGCAATTTTATAAGGTGTGTCAACTTTTTATATCCAATGTATTTCTTTTTATACCATGTATTTATGTTCTATTGTTTTGTTGTTTGGCAGATTTTCTTGAAGCCCCCAAAGTGATTATGGTCATGGCGACAGCATGGCCAAGTTTTTTGTCCCATGAAAGTTCTTTATGCCGATCAATTCACGTAGTGAGCAACCTGAAAGCAAAGGGAAAGATATTTTACTTGCTCACCAAGTATCTGCACTGGGATGAGGTAAGAAGCTGATCCTCAGTGTTCCTCTCAGTGTTTTGTCTTTTTTTTTACTGGACTTTATCAAGTATTTTACTGCCTCCTTAATCTACCTTTGATTTCCAAGTATCAGTGTAAATTTAGTGGCTATTAAATAATTATGTATTTTCTCCCAGGAGCCTCCAGGAAACATCTACAGTATGATCACCAGCACCCTGAAGTCTTTTCTGGAAGACAGCAGTCTGAGGTTCCTGGAGAACAGCTGGTATGGTTATGATCTCTGCCCTGTTACCTGGAACTACATCTTCAGCCTGGATCTTCTGTGTGCACAACTGGGCTGGACTTGGACCATTACCAATATTATACGGTACTGAATGCAAAACCTTGTAAAGTTAATATTTAAACAGCCATTTTTATATCTAATTTTTAATACAATAAGATCTCATAGGGAAAAATTGGGTAATTGTTGATATAGTGATGTTTCTGTAAGAAAATGTTTATTGTGTATTTATAAATGAAGTTTCCAGGATCAGTGTTCAGACAGTCAGAGAGAATTCTGTAACTTTAGCTGTAAGTATTTCACCATGGAAGGGTCTCTATTTAGGAAGTGGTAGCTCAGTGGTGAAGGTCAGGGGTTCGAACCTCCGGGATCACCAAGTTCCAGTCATGGCTTACCCAGTGCTCTGCCCCCGGCTTTCTATCATCACTGGGGTATGTAAAGAAAGATTTTCTCTGTGCTGTAAGATACATGTGACAAGTAAAAAGCACCTTTAACCTGTGACCTAGTTCTAATTCCTGACTTTTTCCATTAACGGTCAATAATCTAGAGGTCGTTTAAAATATTGAAAAGTTCCCATTCAAGTTGCATAAAATCACAAGTGATCATAAAACCACAATGGCTGCTCCATAACCACCACAAAGACCCTCAACATATCCATTTCTCCTCTTTTTTATTTACTAGGAAGGATCTTTGGCTGATCCTGAACACTTGGCTGAGGCAAGCAAGAACAGAGCAAACATCGTTCTGAGACGTCTGTGTAGCAGCAGTTTTCAGGTTACTTGGTAAGTTTACTGTAAATCCTGTTTCGGAGCATCATCTCACATTGTTCCTGGATTCTTCAGCTTTTTACTCGTTGTTTCTGTCCTTCTTAAACAGGGCGACTTGGTCAACTAGGACTTAAGGAGAACCTGCTAACGTCACTCGAAAACCTGGCAAAAAGCATTAATCAGTTTGGAATGCAAAACTTCTCAAAAGGTATTTTTAAACCATCAAATAAAGATGTTTTTATCTATCTTTATTTTTATTCTCTGATGTTTAGTTTTGTGCTTCAGCAGACCCTGATTTTGTATTGGATGTTGTGTGTAGGTATGCCATGGGAAGTGCAGCTCTCAGTCATCTATGCCACTCATGATCTGGCACCCAGCAACCCTGAAGCAGCTCTGAAGACTTTGGAATCATGGAGGAAAAACAGCACACAGCCCGTTCCCCCAGCCGTCATCAAATGCATTACGCAAATCAGCTCCCTGTGTCATCAGACCAAGTCACAAAACTCTAAGAAACTACTGTAGTGATTATTATAGTGAGCACTGCATCCCCCAGGTCTGTATCCTCAGTCACCAGCTGTTCACACTGTGAATCATGACTGTGCTGCAATGCACAGCTCCAATCATCATGTTTAGCAGTCACATGACCATCCTGAGTCTCATCAGCAAAAACAACCAGACCCTTTCAGACAGGAAATGCAGTGGATAATGGACTAGTGCTGACTCAACGATCTTTGTGTTCAGCTGTGGAGAACCTCATCTGGTCTCACAAAGCCACCAGCATTGTGGATGACCACATACACCCTTTATACATTATTGATTATATCAGTGGAGGGCCGTCCATTTGGTATCTGAGCCTTCAGTGGGGACTTACCCGACTTAATCCACCTCTTAGTACCACCACTATCATGTCGCAATTATAGAAACCATCGAAACAATACAAAACCCAACAGAACAGAGCATTACACAGAGAGAGAGAGAGGCATTTCACATATGGAGGTGAAAACCATTTTATTAAACAAGAAACCTAGTTAAAATGCCTGTCACCTACTGTACATCATCTGGAGCAGTTCAGAATCAACATTTGTCAATAACATGACAAAAACATAAAAATGTAAATAAAATACAACCTACTCAGCTGAGATGCGGACTCATAATTTGCACCTCCTCCTCACCATGTCCAGCTTTTCTTTGAAATGTATTATTAAGAATATCCGAAATTAAATCAATTTATTTTCCTCCATAGGCATTAAAAAGTCTAACTCAGATGTATTCATGTGAACACAGAGCTACACACGTGTTCTGTTAGTTGAACTTGGCTGTAACAGTTTCCCTCTGACCAACCAATCAGAGGACAGAAAAATGCTGACGCTATTCTGGGCCTCATTTCTATAAGAGACTGAGAAAAAAAGGCCGGCAGTACAGACTTTAAAGTCACTGGACCTGGACACACACACACACACACACACACACACACACACACACACACACACACACACACACACACACGAAAATCACGTATCTTTATTTGTTGTGTACAGGAGTGCCGAGGGAAAAGGAGAAGTGCAATTATGTATCTGACTGTGAATTAGTCTTTAACGCCGCGTCCGCCGGAGCTTCCGACGTAGCGCCGCTCCAAATACGGGTTGGTTGGTTGGTTGGTTGGTTGGTAGGTTGGTTGGTTGGTTGGTAGGTAGAACTTTATTGTCATTGCATCATAGTACAGGTACACACGAAATGCAGTTTGGCATCTACCAGAAGTGCAAAAAGTAGCAATCGTGAAAATCGTGCAGATAAATACACTGTAAATGTACAGTAAATAAATATAAAGGGTAAAGCAGTGCAGAGACGTGTGGACATTGTTAAGAAGTACATGTAAGGGGTTATGGCTATGGCATTTAAAAATAGTGGTTATATAGTGGTTATTGGCTATGGCATTGAAAAAGAAATGTGCAGAAGATTACGCCATTTAAGAAATGTGCAAGCTGAATGAACAAGTCAAATATATATATATACATAAATGTGAAATGTTGATCAGAATGTACAGTAAAGTATATAAAGAAACACATAAATAAAATAGTGCAGATGTAATCTGGAGAGACGCTGAGCCTCGCCATCCTGGTCTTACTGAGATTTAAGTTCTGTGTTGCTTTGTGTCATTTTGTCATGTTTTATGAAGCACTTTGGTCCTTAAGCAATATTCTTTTGTTTTACTGTGTACTGCACCAACTGTACAGCATATGGGTAAAATAACAATATAGATAGATAGATAGATAGATAGATAGATAGATAGATAGATAGATAGATAATGATTTACACCACATAATCCCATTTGTTCATGGAAATGTTTACTGTCTCTTTTTTATACACTTTTACATGTTTACACAACATGATCAGCATAAAAACAAATAGTTTCACAATGCAGTTTACTAAAGAATTGTTAAAGAGTCGTCATACCTGCTAATAGAGACACACAGAGACTCACTACAGATGCGCCCCCTAGTGTTTCACCAAATCTCCTTTAATACCAAAACCACTGAATGCAAAGTAATAAAAGCTTTGAAACCCTTTGTTGGGACTGGAGGTGACCTAAAAACCAAAAAACACCTGTGGTAAAAAAAAAAAAAAAAACTTGATAAAGATCTCCAGGACAAATCTCACATCAGTAGGACAGAATTTTCCCCAAACCTGAGATCTTTATTTTTGGTCTGTTCTACTGATTTTCTACTGAGATCATATTTTCAATCGCACTGAGACCTTTAAAATGATACCAAACATGTTAAGTAAAAATTCATACATTCCTAAATTATAATAACTGCAGTATGCAAGTATAGTAGCTTGAATTCCAGGAACTTCTTAATCATCTTTCCATGACCCGGTCATATCCCCAGGAGGGAAAGAGGGGGCTCAAGGATGGGTAAGTGGGAAGCTGAACAGATGTCTTCCTCTCCTCAAATTAAAGAGATCTTCTCCTCAGATTAGAAAGTTTAATGTTTTGTTGCATGGCAGTTCTCAGGGTCTGACCTCATGGAAAGATCTGACCATCCTTACAACTTCCTCAATAATTCCTGAGGAACAGGAAATGGCAGCACTGGAGAGCAAAAATCTGTAAAGCTCTGGGCAGGTTTAGATTCAGCATGTGAGCACATGTCTTACATATAATAAAGTAAAAATCTATAATTATTGTAATGTTTATTAAAAATGTTTTATTTAAAATGTTGTGTTTTGTTTCTTTTATTAAAATGTTGGACTTCATTTAAATCATAACAAAAAATTTAAAACTTAGTTAGAATGAAGTCTTATAATATCTACTGTTAAAATAAAACTTTTAACAACCTCAGTTAGTTAAAAACATCAGAAATCACACTTTGGCATTCAAAACATTACAAAATAATTTAATTCAATAAATTAATTTTAATAACTCAAATCATTCATTTTTGTTTGATTCATTAATTTTTTCCTCTGTAGATTCAGTTCAAGTCACTCGGTTCAAAAGAGTTCGGTTCAAAAAGAAAGTTCCTTCTCTGTTCCTGGATTAGCAACAATCTGTCTCTGAACGTCGACAAAACGAAAGAGATGGTTGTTGACTTCAGCAGAACACAGAGTGACCAATCTCCACTGATCATCGATGGATCTTTAGTGGAGATCGTCAAGAGCACCAAATTCCTTGGTGTTCATCCGGCGGACAACCTCACCTGGAGAGGGACCATCGAGAGCATCTTCTGCAGCTGCATCACTGCCTGGTTTGGGAACCGCAAGACCCTACAGAGGATAGTAAGGACAGTTTTTTCCCGCAAGCCGTCAGGCTCCTCAACAAACATCTTAACTGAACTCTCTCTCACACACACACACACACACACACACACACACACACACACACACACACAAACACACACACACACACACACACACACACTACACACACACTTACACACAACTGAGTGACTGATCTGTACAACTGGACTCAACACACATACACTTCGCACACCCAGGTTTCAGCAAAATTCACCTTTCATTATTGCAAAATGTTTACATGTCGTTTGTTGCTGATCTTCCGGGACTTGCTCTTTTTGCACAATATTCTGTCCAAATCCTTTGGTCACTGTTCAGTTTATTTTGATTGCTGCTATTGTAGAATTGCACAATTCTGATTAAATTTTTCTGCTACTGTGCACCTTATTCTGTCAAGAATGGCGGCGCTATTGCTATTTTTATTTTTATTTTTATATTTTGTGTATTGTGTGTTGTCTTGCACTTTTGCACTGTTTGCACCAGTTGCACACATGCACTTCATGTGGCGAGGATCTTAGTTCCTGGCCCTGTGTTCTTCTCTTCTGTAACTGTTGTTTTATGTTGTTGTATGTAGCACCTGGGTTCAGGAGGAACGTTGTTTCATTTCATTGTATACTGCATCAGCTATATATGGTTGAAATGACAATAAAAGCTTCTTAACTTGACTTGACTTGACTTGTTAGTTTGAGGGGTTCACCTCAGTCAGCTTCGTCTCTGTGGTTTGGCTCGTCATCTTACATCATCGTCTCATTGTAATGAACGGTGTTCCAGCATGAAAAAACCCCTGACCTGCATATATACAGACAATAATCAGTTCCCAAACATCTCAACATTCACTGTTTCTAGTTCAATAACAGAACAAATAGCATTCGTACAGTTCAGAGTCTGATTTGAGATTTGAGCAAGTTTATATTTTATTCTAACAATGTATTTTATAAAAACTTTTTGACAAAATAAATTGTTTCAATGTTTTTAAATCTGTACTTGTTATTTCTACATTATTTATTACATTAATTTTAATCAGCTTCATTTAACTTTAGTTTCATTTATTTATATCTCAAAAATTCAGCTTAAAAATTAAACATGAACCCCCTGTATGTAAAACAGTAAACAGTTTAAGTTTAAGACGGTTTAATATTATTAAGAAAAATATTATTAATATAATAAAAATAATAATAATAATAACAATAATAATAACAATAATAATAATAACAACTGCAGTTGGTTCTCAGATTTCAGTCTTACACTGCCCTCTAGTGGCTCTGTCAGGACTTTTTTTTTCTTTCAATATGTACAAATATTATTCATCGTTTTTGTTGTCTAGTTATATCAAGTTGAGGAGTCTCTCCCGTGTGGCTGGAGAGGGAACTGCTACAGTTTAAAGCCTGATTTGAGGTCAGATCAAGTTGAGTTCTAACAGTAAGTTTGATTGAGTTCTAACATGTAAATGGTACATTTAATAAATTTAGTACCACCTTCATGCAGGTTCTCAGCATAAATAGTGAATTTTATAAAAACATTTTTGGACAAAATAAATGTTATTAAATCTGTACTCGTCTTTTCTGGATCATTTAGTTTATTACATTAAAATTAATCAGCTTTATTTAACTTGAATTTAACTTATTTATTTATTTATTTATACACAAAACTTCTACAGCTTCACCACTACATCACTCAAATACTACTTCCTTTCTATTTCCAGATGTCACACCAAGTACCGTTCTAACTGTCTCCCTTATCACTTCTGCAGTAGTTCCACAATCATCCAGCACCTCTTCACCACCACGAGCACCCGTCTGACCTCTTCCCTGAATCACACACTACAGCCTTCCTCCTTCAGTTTCCACCATCTTATTCTTCTTTCAGTCCTCTCTCTCCTCCTCTTCTTCTTCACCTCCAAAACCATGGCACATGACATGGGGTTACCAGCATGACACTAAAACAGGTAGTAGTAATGACTAATTTTTTCTTAATGTACTTAATGTCAGAGCCCAAACCTCTTTACTTAAACTTGAATAAAAAATGTATAGTCAGTACTTCAACTTTTACCTGAGTATTTTAAAACATGAGTATCTGCACTTCTACTGAGTGAAGGATGTGTGAACCTTTGCCACCACTGTCTTTAATTATGAAATGTTTGCCAACATATTACAGTTATAATGTAGATAAATAGTACTAATAAACTACCCACTCTGTGCAATTTGTATAAGGTATTTCAATGTGTAAACTAATCCTAATGTTATAGTCGAGCAAAAGTGTATTTATATATAAGTAAATCTGTAGTATTTAGTTATTGCAACACTGAGCTGCACACATATTCAAACCTGTAATGTTTGCTTATACTATACTTTAAATGAACCGTATTAACTTGGTCAAAAAGCACATTGCACCATTTTCTTTATATTTAAGTGGAAATTAGTTTTGTATTTGTATGCACACGTAATTTTCATATGCAGCATGTAGTGTAAATATCCATTAGATTTTAGTTATTTTGGTAATTAATTAACTTTTATTTCCATTTGGTGATGAAGCTCGGGTGTTCTTGTATTCAAAGCAGTGAGAACTGCATACAATTCTAGACTGAGACTCCTGAAGTTACTGAGTGTCACAGTTGGACCCTGGAAACACAGATTTTAATGCTCCCACATTAAAGTTGATTGCTTTCCATTTTATTCATTCTGTGTAATAGAATTTTGTTAATAACTGAAATTTAATTTAGTAAATAACAATGATGATTTGTTGATACTTCATAATCATCTATGATATAGAATCAAAACATTGTTTCCATCACCAGCATTTCTATTTTCTTCCTTAGAAAAAATAAAGTATAATTAACAAACAATAGCAAGAGAAAAATAAGTGAACTGTTCATGAAATAATCACAAAAAAATGTTTCTGAAGATGTTTTTAATGACAACGAGACTCATACAGTCCATTTAGAATAATCAACTTTTAACATTCACCTTATATTAAAGGTGTTCAGTGAAGTCGAGATTAGAGCTCTGTGCAGGCCAGTTCAGTTCTTCCACACCAAACTCATCCAACCATGTCTTTATGAACCTCAGTTTGTGCACTGTGGCATGGTCATGCTGGATTAATAAAGGGCCGTCTACAAACTATTCCCACAATATTAGAAGCATAGCATTGTCCAAAATGATTTGGTATGCTAAAGTAATTAATATTTCACTACACTTTAAGTCAAGGGCTGAGTCTTACCCCAAAGTACAGCCCCATACCATTACCACTCCTCACACAAACCTTACAGTTGACTAATAAACTTATTCAAAGTTAGAGAAACACAAAAAATGAACATCGGTGCAAAATACCTAAAGGTTTATACATTTAACATTTAGATTTAAAACATTCAACATTTAATACATTTAACATTTAGATTTAAAAAAGATTTGTCTGCACTTTAATTCTTATAGGTCCAGACATATACAACAAAAATCTATTCCCTGGTCTTGCTGTGTAACCGTGTGATCAAGCTCAAGTTTGCAGTAAATCAGTAACACTGGGCTCAGGGTACAATGGATTGGAAGCCGTTCAATTAAATAATGTTCAGAAAGCACATATGGGTGAGATGCTCAGGTAGCCTCATACATGTTGCCATTAAGTGTAGTTGTAGTGTAACTGTAGATGGACCAACAATGTTCTGATGGCTTGGAAAGGTGTCCAGTTTGTTAGAGCTAATTAAAATTAACATTACAATTTAAAGTTCCCCCGATATTTACAGTACAGTTTCCCTTTACATCCCTTCAAATAAGAAATTTTAGATGATGATTTGTTTTATGGTTGTATGTTAGAGCACTTGTGGTTCCTTAATGAGCTTTGATGAACACAGTGTCCACAGTGTCCACAGAAGTACAGCTTCTGTCCTGTATGACTCTGCTGGTGGCTGAGGAGGGCACGCCGAGCACTAAAACTCTTCCCACACTGTTCACAGTAATACGGCTTCTCTCCTGTGTGGATACGCTGGTGTGATTTGAGATTACTCTGATGAGTAAAACTCTTCCCACACTGTTCACAGTGATACGGCTTCTCTCCTGTGTGGATACGCTGGTGTGATTTGAGATTACTCTGATGAGTAAAACTCTTCCCACATTGTTCACAGTAATACGGCTTCACCCCTGTGTGGACACGCTGGTGTAATCTGAGACTACCCTGCTGAGTAAAAGAACTTGATTTTTACTTTCAGCTTCAGTTTGAAGAAACAGAGTTTGACAATGCACTATGCAATCTAGTTAATATCGAGGACGTAGCCTCCAGAGCGACTTTTAGACTAGTTAAACTGGTTCTTCCAGTTTAGACGACACAATGCTACTGTCTGATAGATTAGTAGATTCACCAGAGCACCTTAGCCGTTGGCCAGAGGTCTTTGTTGTTCCCCCATTCTCATATGAGTTCGAGTCTCTAAGAGAAGGCAACGCTGCATTTTTGAAAGAGGGAAAACTTTAAAGCTGACAAGGGATCAAAAACACAACATACTTGATGTGATGGCTGTTGAAATGTATAAGCATAAAGCCTATCCTAGTTCCAAACAGATTGGCAAGGCTGCAGAAACTCTACTTCTCAAGCACCCCTGTCTAAAAGAAAAGGTTCCACAACAGGTTATGAGGGTTGGAAGAACAGCCTATGCTTCAAAATGGGCAACTACAGGACCAAACTGACCAGGGCTGACATAAAGGATGTGGCTGTGAATGAAGGAAAGTGAAGCAGGACAAATCCAGAAGGTTTAGCATCCAGGGCCAACATCAAATGACCCAGAAGAGGGGAAATTAATTTCCTTCCGAATTATACCTGTGGACAGACTAAGGGCATTTTGGAAACCAAGAGGCATGAGATGGTGGACCAGTTCAAGAAAGCTGTAGAAGGAAAAGACATGACTCTCATCCATCAGCATATGCAACACACCTTTTTCTCAGGCATGAAGAAATTTTGAATTCAGCTCCTTCATTTGCTGAACTAAAAGATAGATGTCCTGCACACTTTTGTGAAGCTCGAGTAAGTAAAAAAACTGTTACTAGGACCACATAGTGTCACTCGTCTTTGCAGCACTGCTTGAGCTAGAAAAAGTCTTAGTTTAATATGGATTGTTGATTTGTATGTCCTTTTGTTCCCAATGCAGCTTTACAGCTAATTTCACAGGATAACAAATCAAAATCTGCCATTTTCTTTTTATGCTGCTCTTGACAAATATACACCTCAGTTTCTGAAACTGTATAAAAAGAGGAAAATAGGATATTTTGGTGAGAAGATGGAAGACTTTTTGATGGCATATAAAGAACATGTAAATATATTTAAGTGCATTGCATTACATTAAAGTAAATGTGAACATTCAACCCTGAGATCTTTGTGCAATGTATTTGTTTTCAATGTATCCAGAACAGCAGCCCTGGCAGGCCTTTCACTTTACTTAAAGGAGGACTCCTCACAGATCTTCAACATTTGCAAGGTATTGTTATTGTCTTTTTACATATCTGCAAGTACAATCACCTTATTAAATATTCTGAGGTAAACATTGCTATAAACAGTGGTAAAAACATTCAGACTACAATTGCACCCCATTATACAGAAAAACAAAGAGCAATAATACATCCCATAAATCCCTTATATTCATTTAAAATGTTAAAAATACTAAATTGCAGAATGCCAGTAATGACAATATTATTATAATAATACAATAATGATTCAGAAATTTATATCTAAAAATGATCTTTCTATATTATTCTATTTAAAACCACAGATGGTTTAATATAAAAAAAAATGTTTTACATACAGTAGAACTTTGGGTTACGAGAAACTTTAAATACGAGCAAATTATAATACGAGAAAACATTTTTAATAAATTTAGTATTGGGTTACGTGTGTTGCATCGGCCTGTGAACAAAATATTTTAGGGGTTAAAATTTGTACAACAATTACCATTACAAAACCTTAAAAATTTTGTGTATATGTGTATTTATGGACTTGTGGAATGCATCAAGTGAATTTCCTTAATTTCTTATGGAAAATGTATTTTAGGATACCAGCGTTTTAGGTTGCGAGCTCGCTCCCAGAACGAATTAAACTTGTAACCTGAGCTACTACTGTAATTTGTTTTTCCAAGTGGCAGATGTACATTTGCACACACACTCACTGAGCATGTATTCTTATTTCAGGATGAATTTGAAGCCCAGGAGGGAGCAGTGGCTCTGGTGTCAGTGGTGAATAAAGACGTGGTGTTTTCTTTAACACTCGCCATGTGTCAATCATCTTTGAGGATTAGGTTGTAATGCCCCAAAGATTTTGGACTGATTCACTTGTAATTTAGTTTGAGCTTATGAACGCTCTACATTTGAGCTACCCTGAAAAGTTAAGTGGCTTTTTTGTGTTCATCCAGGTTTTCTTCTTAAATCTTGATGGTGAAAGGAAGCCGCTCAAACCAAAGTTACAGGCTCTGAGAAATGAGCTGGAGCAAACTACTGAGAGGTGGAAGTTTATTTGGTTCAACGTTGTTCACTAACTACTGTTAGACTACCGTATTTTCCGGAATATAAGCCGCTACTTTTTTACTTCGCTTTGAAACTCGCGGCTTAAACAACGAAGTGGCTAATATATACATTTTTCCTGGGTTTTTTCCCGGTTTCACAAGCTTCAAGCCAAACTGAGCCCCATAACATTAGACCAATGAAATTGCCGAACGGGTTCAGGTGAACCAATTAAACTCTTTATATTAAATCAGATGCGCTCCCACTGAATCGGGCCGCACCACATCATAAATATGGATGATGTTCCTCTGACGTTTGACCTGCCGCTCACTCGGACTGTCTACAGGAAATGAGAATCATTCATCACGCTGAAAACAACCGGGCATGAAAAAACACACTTCACCTGTGTTCTGAGCTGCATGGCATCGGGAGAAAAGCTTCACCGATGGTGATTTTTAAACGCACAACGATGCAAAGATAAACTCGAGAGAGAAATAGTTGTGAAAGGAAGGAGGAAGACAGTAAACAATGACTTTCTTGGTAGGCTACTGTTTAGATACAAGCCGTGTAACAGACACTGTCTTTCATTAAAGCCTGTGTAAAGTTCATTAGTTTTAATGTAGGAATGTAGGGTGTTAGTTTTAATGTAGGGCTTATAGACAGGTGCGGCTTATTTATGTTCAAAATAAAAATCTTTGTCAAATTCAGTGGGTGTGGCTTATATTTGAGTGCGCTTAGACCGGAAATGACTGTAATCACACAATGCTGTTTGAATTCATGGGTCATTCCAGGTGAACTAATCAGTTATTTTTAGCCAACCCTCTCAGGTCATGCCAATGGTCCCCTACTGATTATTCTCCTACTTCCCCCGTTCTCTCTCCTGATTATTATCATTATTATCCTCCTATATCTTCCACTGAGTCTGATCCTGATTGCTCACCCATGTCTTCTGCAGCAGCCCATAAACTCTTCTTTCCCAATAAACATGCTTAAGTCTGCCTTGTACGTTGTTTTTGTTTCTCCTACACACTCATAACATTAGTCAGACCCTATTCTACTTTATTTATTAGTAACTGATTATTATTCTTTTATTTATACTTGGAGTAAATAGGTTACATGAGTTTGATTAAATATACTAAACTAATTATTAGGTCACATGCTAGATAAGGTAAATTAGATCCATCACTCCCTTATTAATTAGTCTCACACTCTATGCTTACATCTATTTTAACCCATTAACAAACATACATGTCACATAACACAAAAATAATTTAATTTATTTATATATTTATAACAAAAAAATGAAACATAGACAAAAAATTAAAATAAGACAAAAATCTAAGCAAAAAATCGAGCAAAATCGAAAAAAAATAAAAATAAAAATCGACCAAAATTGACATCATCACCCACCCTTAAAGCATCAACGGATCAACCTAAAGTGGGCGAAAAACCCTGACAGCAACCAAATTTTATGTAAAATTCCCACTCTGCCCACCAGGGGTACGACAGTGGACTCACCACCAAGTTCATCCTCAGTCGTGATTGTACAAGTAACTAACAAATGTAAAAACATAAGAAAATAAAAGTTGATGCAGTCCAGTGCAAAGTGGCTTAACTATGGAATGGGTGATAGTCGTCTGATCCAGCGCGGCAGGGGAGCAGGTATAGAACTGTGAGACTGCAGTGCAGACCACACCCCACTGTGATACCTGTAACCACCACCGTGACGTCTCGATGAAAATATCATTGAGTCTGTTCTGACTGTGTGAAATATGTGACAAAGGATAGGACGACAATTCCAATCACGATGTTTCACTGGTTCAGTTGTCCATAGAACATAGCCACAGAAGGTGATGGTGTAGTACGTTACAAAGGTGCTTTGCATGACAAAGCTCGTGAACAGAAAACTGTGAGTGCTCGGAGCACCCACTGAGCTGGCAGTAACTCCAAACGATTGGGCAAGGGTAATAGCCCTACGCACATGATAGATACGGGTGATCAGCTGAAGTCCTGCAGGAAGATCATAGACAGAGTTCTGGATGGAATCTAGCCACATTCCATCTGGGGAGAACATGTCAGCATGGTGCAGAATGTCAATCACCGGTCTGAACCGGTCAGCATCCGTTTTCCAAATGAATTCGTCCTTTTCTGCAGGAAACCTGAACTATTTACGGGGTCCATTACGACACCATTCACCTAAAGGACAGGTGGGCTGCTGCAGGCACCACAAGCAATGCTTTAGAAAAATGGACACAAGGGCATAGCAAGCATTGCAGGGACCTCTAAAGGTGTCAAAGTCTAAGCAATACCCCTCAGGACATGCTTTGATGTAGGCACACGTGCCTTGATGCAGACGCATAACTTTCAGAAGCCTCCTATGTTCACCAGCTGCCATGTTCCTGCACACAGCATAAAATACACACAACAACAACATGATTTATATACAATATTATCAAAGAATCACAATTAAAGCATAGAAAGAGTTTAGTGCATTTAGTTATAAGGAAACGTTTGTTACAGTAATTTTTTCTTATTGACTAGGGCAATAATCCCTCCATCCAAATCCACATAGATGTTTTGATCCATATCTGTGGAGATGTTTTCTGTAGAAGACTCTTCACCTGTAATTTTATACACTGGGAGCTGTATGTATTGTCTAAACAATGACAAGGAATTCCACAACAGATAAAACATGCCACGGCTGCAAGGATTATTAAAATTGTAGTCCCAGTCCGACCCTATTCTACTCTATTTATTAGTATATTATGTTAATTATACTTGGAGTAAACAGGTTACATGAGTTTGATTAAAATATGGGCTAAATAGGTTAAATTAAGCTACTTCATTGTGTCTAATAGATTCTATACTAATTATTAGGTACATTTGTTGGATTAATATAAAAAGTTAAACTATAAAAGCTAATCTTAGCTAGCCGGCTAGTTACCCATGCTAATGTCACTAAATAATCACTTTGTACTTTTCGAGTCTTCTACTAAATAATCTACAATATTCTGCTATAATTATTTAGACGACTTACCAGGAACCTGTATGAAGAAATGTTCAATAGAAGAGAATTTGTAATGTTTTTTTAGTTGCTGCTAATCGCTGCTGCTTCTTGCTGCTGTTTGTTTGTTTGGTGGTTGTCAATTTTAGTGTCTCTTTACTTACAATTGGTAAATTCACAAATAAGAAACAAAAGCACGCTTTGAATTGTATATATCTGTCACACTGTGACATCACACCTAGATGCCCCGCCCTCTGCCGCTGACATCATCATGTCACTCACTTTATTTCTCTCTCTCTCTTTCTCTCTATCTCTCTCTCTCTTACACACACACACATATACACACACACACACACACACACACACACACACACACACACACACACACACACACATACTGCGCATGTACAGATTACAGAGGGAAGATTACACACAATCAGGAAGTTGACCCGAGTGACTATATGAATGTTGTAGAATCATAAATGACCAGATGAAGCTGACTGAGGTGAACCCCTAAAACTAACCCAGGAACAGAGTAGGAACATTCTGACCACCCATGGGCGTAAATCCTGAATCCCCCAAAAAAATATTTAAAAAAATCGCACTCTCTATTATATGTATTCTCTATTATATGAAAAAATATATGTATGTATAACTAAAATAATTGTTTAAGTAGAAAAAACACAACGCAAAACTGCATTTAGAAACAGTTGAGTTCCCCCCTCTCCTTCCCCACAGTGGTTTGACCCACTGCCTGCTTTCCCAGTTCATCTCACCTTCTCTACACACACGAGTCAGGTGTGTGTCTGCGGCTCAATTAATGTTCAACTCCATTAACTAAAGGATTTTATTCACCTTAAATAAAGCGATTCTCTTTAATGTAGTTGATGCAGACGCATTCATAAATTAGTTGCGGCAAAAATGCTGATTTCGGATGTAATTTTCCATGAATCTGCTCTATTAGAGATTAAAATATCACTTATCTAGTGAACGTTAGCTTGTTTACAGTAGCTTGTAGCATAGTGCACTGACACTAACACACCAAAGCCGTTTCACATGCAGTGTTTTATTTAGGACGACTTGGTATAATGTTAATTTATCATTAACACACAACTGACCCCACTGTATTTTTATAATTAGTTTCTATTCTGTTCTTAAATGTTTTAATTTGTAAATAAAATGTTAAACCCTTTTTTAATTCCTTGTTTTTATTGTTGTGATTTTTTTTTTTTATGATAGTTTTACTTTATTTATGTAAAGAGCTTTGAATTACCATTGTAATTGACGCAGTCTCCATGCTACAATAAAAATGATAGAAACAAAGTTTTTCACTGTGGGGACACTGTGTCTTTATACTGTAAGTACAATTTGACTGTATTATTTGTGTCCCCCTTCAAAAATTGCTCATGAGAAATTTTATATTCATTGTCCCCCCCTACTGTTAAATGAAATTTATGCCCATGGCCATACCCCTACATGCACTGTGTTTTCTTCATGTAAACAATGAGTCACACCCCAGAAAAGGTTAAAAACCACTGCCTTATGTGTAATAAAAGACCAATAATCAGGATCTCAGGTCTCCATTCCTTACTATTGAAGTAAACAGGACCAATACAGAACAGTTCATCAGACAGGAAGTCACTTATAGTTACTCAAGTACAGTAACGAAGTACATTTACTCAAACACTTTACATCACACACACACACACACACACACACACACACACACACACACACACACACACACACACACACACGTGCTCAGCTCTGCTCAGTGTCTTTCTCCTTTTTCTCCTCATCACCAGTCACTAAAACAGAGCACACTGATTAGTCCCATCAGCCACAGATCTGCTTCTCACCGCTCGTTTCCCCCCGGCTCCACCCTCCATTCACCAACACCGCCAGCAGTAGTGTTCAGGTGTTGTGAGGTGAATCCAGTGTTAACCCTGTCAGAATAACTGCTGAAAGATCATCCACTTTCTTGTGCCAATCCATGTGATTAATTATAAAGTACAGATGTTTAAGTGAATCATGTTCTGCCCCACATTAACTGTCAGCTATATTGCTTTCAGAGCTCAAAATGAACAAAGCACTAAAGCTGCAAGAAAATACCTCAACTTCAGTTTCTGTCAAATTCCTTTTCTTTAAGGACATCAAACATCACTGACTTTACTAAAGTGGATTTCAAGAAAAAAAATGCCATCATTGAATGCTTTCTGTGATGAAGAGACATTAGACATGATTAATATTCAAAATCTTTATTTATTTAATAGTGTTTATTGTGTCTCGCTGTAGTAAAAGTGTTCAGACTCTCTGTTTCTCTTGTCTTCTTCTTTTTTTCTATTTCTCGTTTTCTTTTGAATGTTTTCTTGTCTCAGCTGAGCAACAATTTCCTCCCATCGCTCTCGGACTCTCATATAATGATCTGTTTTATTCTCTGAAGTCTTCTTTTCTTCCTCACAGAGATTCTGGGTATCCTGGAGCCCCTGTTGGTCTGAAGCTGTAAGTTGTTCCTCTCCTCTATGTCAAGTTTAGTTTTCTCTCTTTCGTCCTCTTGTTTTTCTTTAAAGTCCAACGTGGGTTTAAACTGAGCCACATGTTCCTCCAGTCGCTCTCTGTCTCTGATCAAATGATCTCTCACCTGCTCTGCACTATTTTTTACTTTCTCACAGTGATTCTGAGTATCCTGGAGCTCCATGGTGGTCTCTTCCAATGTTACCTTAAGCTGAGCAACATGTTCCTTCAGTTGTTTTTGCTCTCTCTTCCAGCTCTCTCTCTCACATTCTACAGTTTTCTCCAGTTCCTTATTGATTTTCAGGGAAGACTGGAGCTCCATGGTCGTCTGTTTCAAAGTGACCTCAAGCTGAGCAACATGTTCCTCCAGTTGTTTTCGTTCTCTCGTCAAGCTCTCTCTCTCTCACAGTCCACAGTTTTCTCCAGTTCCTTATTGATTTTCAGGGAAGACTGGAGCTCCATGGTCGTCTGTTTCAAAGTGACCTCAAGCTGAGCAACACGTTCCTCCAGTTGTTTTTGTTCTCTCGCCCAGCTCTGGCTTCTCTCAGTTATATCCTGTTCCTGCTGCTTTCGCTCAGAAGCCAAAGTAGCCTCCAGCTTGTGCACCGTCTGTAGCAGAATGGCTTTCTCTTCTTTCTCTTCTGTTATCTTCTTTATCATTAGAAGAGAAAATGCATCCAAGTCTTTCACTACTTTCTCCATGTGTTCCAGCTTCTCCTTCATTTCAGCAATCTGCTCAGATTTCTTCGTTCTTCTGGTTTGAAAAAACTTTCTCAACCTTCTGAAGAGCTCCATGTTTATGCCTCTTTACTCACAAGCAAAAACCTCGGAAATGAGAGAAACAGAGACACGTTTTCAATTGTAGACGTTGCCTTACTGTGACGTCACATGAAGATGCCCCGCCCTCCGTCTGTGACGCAACCCGGTCTCTCGTAATCGGACACTATGCGCATGCGCACATTACAAGTCAAGTCAAGTCAAGTTTATTTGTATAGCGCTTTTCACAACAGACATTGTCTCAAAGCAGCTTTACACAAATCAACAGTGATGGTGAATGGTGAGAATTTGTCCCTGATGAGCAAGCTGTGGCGACTGTGGCAAGGAAAAACTCCCTTAGATGTTATGAGAAAGAAACCTTGAGAGGAACCAGACTCAAAAGGGAAACCCATCCTCATTTTGGGTGACATCAAGAGTTTGATCATAAATCTTTCAACAATACAGAACACTGGAGAGTGAGAACTACCATGATTACTGGAGTATAAGATTATAAGTGATGTTCTTTCTGCAGTCTTATACAGTCTATATGGTTAGTAGCTCCGAGTTTTATGAGCTCAGCATTTGTGATCACCACAGATCCAGCATCAGCTTCTCCATGCCAGAGCCTTTAACACTCCAGGAGGTCCAATGCCAAACTCCACACATGTAGCGGGATCCAAATGGCACTGGTACGTCTCTAGATGGTTCGGGATGTTTGTGAGTTCGGCATCTACTTCTTCAAAGGTCCGTAATCATCACGAGGTGGGAGGTGACTGGAGCTGGCCAAACCTCAGGGTGTCTCGGGATGGGGAGAGAAAGAGAAGCAGTGGAGAGGAATTAGCGTAGCTGCTGTTCATGATATTAACAGCACAAGTTGATAATGTGCATGTGATCAGATGTTCTGGAGCACAAGGTTATGATGTGATGTGTGTTATGTGTAGGCTTTGCTAAAAAGATATGTTTTTAATCTACACTTAAACTGGGTGAGTGTGTCTGAGCCCCGAACACCGTCAGGAAGACTATTCCAGAGTTTAGGAGCTAAATGTGAAAAAGCTCTACCACCTTTAGTGGACTTTGCTATTCTAGGAACTACTAGAAGCCCAGAGTTTTGAGATCTCAGGGAGCGTGGCGGATTGTAGCGAGTTAAAAGACTGGATAGATATATGGGAGCCAAACCATTTAGTGCTTTATAAGTGAGAAGTAATAGTTTGTAGTCTATTCGAAACTTAACAGGAAGCCAATGTAGGGACGATAAGATCGGGGTTATGTGATCATATTTTCTTGACCTTGTAAGAACTCTGGCTGCTGCATTCTGGACTAACTGAAGCTTGTTTATTAATGATGCAGGACATCCACCTAGTAACGCATTACAGTAGTCTATTTTGGAGGTCATGAACGCATGGACGAGCTTTTCTGCATCGGATATGGACAACATATTTCTTAGCTTAGAAATATTTCTAAGGTGAAAGAAGGCTGTTTTAGTAACTTGATTGATATGATTTTTGAAAGACAAGTCGCTGTCTAAAATAACACCCAGGTCTTTTACTGTTGAACTAGTGGTTACAGAACATCCGTCTAAATGCAGGTTGAGATGCTGGAGCTTCTGTATACTAGTTTTTGGTCCGATGAGCAAAATCTCAGTCTTATCGGAATTTAAAAGTAGAAAGTTATGGGTCATCCAATCTCTTATTTCCTTAACACACTCAGTTATCCGACTTAATTGAGCTACATCGCCTGGTTTAGATGAAATATATAGCTGAGTATCATCAGCATAACAATGGAAGCTAATTCCATGCCTTCTAATAATATTTCCTAACGGAAGCATGTATATTGTGAACAGCAGGGGTCCTAGAACTGAACCTTGCGGCACGCCATAATTTACTTGCATTAGCCTGGATAGCTCTCCATTTAAATCTACGAAATGGTAACGATCGGACAGGTAGGATTTAAACCAGCTTAATGCCTGTCCCTGAATGCCGATGTAATTTTGTAATCGATCTAGGAGGAGATCATGGTCTATAGTGTCGAATGCAGCACTAAGATCTAGTAAAACCAACAGCGAAATGAAGCCTTGGTCTGAAGCTAAAAACAGGTCATTAGTTATTTTAACTAGAGCAGTTTCTGTGCTATGATGGGGCCTAAAACCTGACTGAAATTCTTCAAAGATATTGTTCTCTTGCAGGTAGGAACATAACTGGGCAGCGACAATCTTTTCTAAAATCTTAGACATAAATGGGAGATTTGAAATTGGTCTGTAATTTGATAACGTGTTTGGATCCAGATTAGGTTTTTTAATGAGGGGCTTAATAACTGCTAACTTGAGGGATTTAGGGACGTGACCTAAAGATAGTGAGGAGTTAATAATATTTAGAAGAGGTTCACCAGTTGTATATAACACTTCCTTCAGTAATTTAGTAGGAATTGGATCTAACTGACATGTTGTCGATTTAGCTTTGGCAATAACATTATACAGCTCTTCCTGTCCTATACATGTAAAACAGTGGAGTTGTGGAGTTGAAGGTAACACTGTCTCAGGAGATGGTGTCAGAGGTTGAACTGCCACAATTGTTTTTCTAATGTTATCTATTTTTTCAGTGAAGAAAATCATAAAGTCCTCACTACTAAACTGTGATGGAACACAATTTTCAGAGCCCTGATTTGTAGTTAGTTTAGCTACTGTACTGAAAAGGAACCTGGGATTGTTTTTGTTATTTTCTATAAGTTTGCTCAGGTGTTCAGCTCTAGCAGCTTTTAGCATCTGTCTGTAGCTGAGCATACTGTCTTTATACGCGATTCTAAATACCTCCAATTTAGTTTTCCTCCATTTTCTCTCCAGATTATGGGCTGTTCTCTTGAGTTCATGCGTATGACTATTATACCAAGGTGCAGGTGCTTGTTCTCTAACCTTTTTTAACCGGATGGGGGCAACGGTGTCTAATGTGCTAGTGAGGATAAGGTCTATGTTGTTAGCCATTTTATCAAGATTATTAGCAGTTATGGGTTTAGTGAGAAATTGAGATAAATCAGGCAGGTTATTTATGAATCTGTCCTTAGTGGTTGGAACAATAGTCCTACCAAGTCGATAACGTGGTGGAACACGGCTAATCTGCTCTACCGGTAGTGTGTACAGTATGAGGTAATGGTCTGTGATGTCATCACTCTGAGGTAAAATATCTATATTAGTGACGTCTGCTCCGTGGGATATTATTAAGTCTAATGTGTGGTTAAAGCGATGAGTTGGTCTGGTGACGTTTTGTTTAACCCCAAAAGAGTTTAATAAGTCAACAAATGATAATCCTAGAGCATCGTTTACATCATCTACATGAATATTAAAATCTCCTACAAGCAGCACTTTATCAAAATCGATCAAGAGATCTGATAGAAAACAAGCAAACTCTTGAAGAAAATCAGCGTAGGGTCCTGGGGGTCTGTACACGGTGACCAGAGCGAGTTTTCTATGTCTGTCTGAAAATACAACTTTAAGAACGAGCACTTCAAATGATTTAAAGCTGAATCCTAACATCTGACTAACATTAAGAGAGGCAGTATAAATGGTTCCTACACCCCCTCCCCCACGACCAGTCTGACGGGGCTCATGCTTATAAACATATCCTGACGGTGTCGACTCGTTTAGACCCATATAATCACCTGGTTTAATCCAGGTCTCAGTGAGACAGAGTGCTGAGAGATTATTTTCTGTGATCATCTCATTTATAATCAGTGCTTTGGGTGCAAGTGATCTAATGTTTAAAAGACCAAACTTTAAAACTTTTTGGTGTTTGTTTATCTGGCATTTTTAAGTTTTAACTGCAATGAGATTATTTCTGGATCTTGTGTATTTAATTCTTGGTTTTACTACACGAGGAATAGATACGGTTTCTATAAACTGGTCTGTGTGTGAACTTGTAACTATTTGGTTTGTTGTATAAATGTTCTCATTGTCGTAAATTGAAGTATCCTAGAGATGTTATCTGATAGCACTGCTGCTCCAACTCTGAGGAATCGAACGAGTCCTCACCTGTGCTCAAAGTCAGACACACAGCCGGCATAGTGCTCATAATCACAAACAGATTTAAGATACACAAATATGATAAAGTGAGAGAAATATAGTGGTAGTCGAGTTTAACTTACTACAGGCACAAGTCAGGAAGACAAACTTTTTAGGATTTAGGATTATTAAAAGAGAAAAACACAAACAAACGAATACAAACACGGAACTCGCGGCAAACAAGTCAAACACAGAAAGCTCATGAACAGATGGAGCGTAGAGCACAATGTCTGAGACCTTCTGATTTCTGACTATCACTGATTTAGCAAGTTATAACTAAGTGACTGTTAAGTCTGAATCAATAGATTCACTGGTAAACGACTCGATTCAACAGTTCTAAAAAATCTGTAACATAAAACATTCTGTCTCCTTAAAAATAATTTTTTCAGCAGTCTCACTCAGGAAAAATAAACTTTTGTTTCCAAACATCTCAACATTCACTGTTTCTAGTTCAATAACAGAACAAATAGCATTCGTACAGTCTGATTTGAGGTTTGATCAAGTTTTCATTAGATTCTAATATGTTTGATTGAGTTCTTGCATGTAGATGATACTTTTAATAAATTTAATACTAACTTCATGCAGGTTCTCACCATAAAGACTGGATTTTATAAAAACCTTTTGACAAAATAAATTTTTTCAATGTTATTAAATCTGTACTCGTTATTTCTACATTATTTATTACATTAATTTTAATCAGCTTCATTTAAATTCAGTTTCATTTATTTATATCACAAAAATTCAGCTTAAAAATTAAACATGAACCCCCTGTATGTAAAACAGTAAACAGTTTAAGTTTAAGACGGTTTACTATTATCAAGAAAAATATCTATAATTATTAATATTAATGATAATATTAATATTATTATTAATAATAATAATAATAATAATAATAAAAATGGTAAAAATAATAATTATAACTGCAGTTGGTTCTCAGATTACAGTCGTACACTGCCCTCTAGTGGCTCTGTCAGGACTTTTTTTTTATAACTTAAATATGTACAAATATTATTAATCGTTTTTGTTGTCTAGTTATATCAAGTTGAGGAGTCTCCCCCGTGTGGATGGAGGAAGAACTGCTACAGTTTAGAGCCTGATTTAAGGTCAGATCAAGTTGAGTTTTAACAGTAAGTTTGATTGAGTTCTGACATGTAAATGGTACATTTAATAAATTTAGTACCACCTTCATGCAGGTTCTCAGCATAAATAGTGAATTTTATAAAAACATTTTTGGACAAAATAAATGTTATTAAATCTGTACTCGTCTTTTCTGGATCATTTAGTTTATTACATTAATATTAATCAGCTTTATTTACCTTTATTTATTCATATTGGACTTATACACAAAAAATTTCTACAGCTTCACTACTACATCACTCAAATACTACTGCCGTGTGTAATCTTCTAATAAATTCAAATAGTGACATGGTGTTGTATAAATAATAGTAAATGTGAATATTCCTTTCAAATAAAAGTCATAAAGTGCATTTTAGGTGAATTTATGAACCACATCTGGCTTGAAAAGATCGGTGTCCAAATACTTTTGACCACACAGTGTGTATCAGCTGAAAAGCAGCAGCTTCGGATCAGTCGCTTTTCCACTGGGATTCAATCTAAAATATTACTTTTGATCATATAAAATATTTTATATTATATATTTTAATACAGATCATTGGACAAGACACCTGTCAGTCAAGATATACAGGTGAATGACAGGTGTCTCGTCCAATGATCGGTAAGTTTACATTCACAAACGATACCTACCTTTTCCAGTTTGTCTGACTTGTCGTTGTGTTTTCGGATGTTATTTTGTTTTCGGATTTGTTAATGTGTTTTTCACTTCTTGGCCACTGTACTAATTCGAAATGTTTGTTTATAACTTGACTTATATAAAAAAATTGCAACATTTGATGTAAAATTCCCATTAAAAGTGCAGTACAGTGTAATTCATCGTGATACCGCTAGAGGGAGTAAATGAATTGGTTGTGTTGTGAGGATTTGCTGGACATCGAACACTTTTTAAAATGAAGTGGAAGATTAAACAGTACTGTGTGATAAAGAAGTGTTTAAATAAAGACATTTATGTGCAGGAAGACCAGATGTAATTATTCTTGCTGTTTGTGTTTCATCTACACCAAGTAAAATCTTGCCCACGGCAGAAAATTGACCAGGGCCGGCCCTGTGCAGGATGGAGGGAGTGTGTTGAACTGTTGGAGCCGGCGTAGAGGATGGAGGGAGGGTGGGATTTAAGTGGACAGGAAATATAAGTTGTTCATGTCACACAGATTTAAATTTTATTTTATCTTTTTTTTATCTCATTCTCTTTCCTTTAAATGGATTGATTGAATGCCATTGGGAATGATATTTGTTAAAGTTAGTTCATTAAAATTAACCTTATTTTAAATTGTTTCCAGTGAAACTATAAAATATAGTGCTGTCTGGGTCACATTATAAATAAAACACAAACACAAGAATAATTACATCTGGTCTTCCTGCACATAAATGTCTTTATTTAAACACTTCTTTATCATACAGTACTGTTTAATCTTCCACTTCATTATAAAAGGTGTTCGATGTCCACTAGAAGGCAGTAATGTTCTACTAAACTTTAGCGGTATCGCGATGAATTACACTGTACTACACTTTTAAAGGGAATTTTACATCAAATGTTGCTTTTTTTATATGTCAAGTTATAAACAAACATTATCGAATTAGTACAGTGGCCGAGAAGTGAAAAACACATTAACAAATCCAAAAATAAAATAACAAATTCAAAACAAAATAACAAATCCGAAACACAACGACAAGTCAGACAAACCGGAAAAGGTAGGTATCGTTTGTGAATGTAAACTTGTAGCATCCAGTCAATATTGAGAAGGCCAGAACTGATGGTTAAATGACTTTTATTGCTCTCCGTGTCATCAACCAACGTAAGAGCTGAGTAAAACAAATAAACCATGCATTAACCATTACATTTCAACTGTTATACAGCTCCTTACATTGGTTTCAATCCGTTAGCATTAAGTTAAATTAAGCATTTCACAATAAACCTTTTAAGTAACTTGCATATGTTTCTTATTAACACCACAAACCTTGTTCCTCATTTGACCGAAGCTAACCTTGTAGTTTATCCGTAGTTTTTACTGTTTTAACCGTGAACCCTTTAAGACTTTCTTTCGTTTTACCGCCGTTCTTGAAACTGACTTCCGTTATTATACTTCCGGTTTCTGTGGTTGCCAAAATAAAAGCTTGATGTCGTAATCATAAATAAAATGAATAAAATAGTGCATAACTACTCTGTTGGCCTTTACACTCCCACCAAATTATTTGCTATTATACACCTAAAAACACAAATAATTTCTTCAAGTTACTTAACCAAATATAGAAATAACCTCGTAAGCATGTTACAACTGTAATTTTCATATTTCAATACACTTAGGCATTGTAAATTTACTTTCCACAATCTTCTAATAGTAGAACTAACTTATGAACTGGACGTTTTACAACAGACATTTTGTTCACACGTTGACCCCTTTTGGTAAGATTTCTGTCTGCAAAGCCTATTTTGACCTTTCTGACAAGTCCGTCTGTATCTTTTACAGTGTCCAATATTCGTCCAAGTTTCCACTGGGATCGTGGTTGCATTTCATCTTTGTCCATTACTATGTCTCCTATTTGCATGTTTCTTTTAGGCTTGTGCCATTTTTGTCTGACCATTATGTTCTGCAGGTACTCTCTTTTCCACCTGCTCCAAAACTGTTCGAGCAAGTACTGTACCTGACGCCATCGTTTTCGTGCATACAAGTCCTTCTTAACGAAATGTCCAGGGGGAGGCAGAGGAATTGAGGTTTTCATTGTGACCAGATGATTTGGAGTCAGCGGCTCCAAACTGTTTGGATCGTTGAGACTGTCTGTTGTAAGGGGGCGGCTGTTTACTATAGCAGCTGCTTCATACAAGAAGGTTCTTAGTGAAGAGTCAGTGAGTCGACCTGGCGTGAGAGCCAATGTTGCCTTAAGAACGTTTCTCACGGTCCGTATCTGTCGTTCCCATACTCCACCTGCGTGACTAGCATGAGGGGTGTTTAGGACAAATTCGCATTGTTTTTCTGCAAGGAAGGTTGTCAGTTTGTCAGTGTCAATTTCACCTTGTGCCGCATTCAGTTCATTTTTGGCACCTACAAAGTTAGTACCCTGATCACATTTTATTTGTCTGACCGAGCCTCTTAGAGCGATAAAGCATCTGAGCCCATTTATGAAGGCATCTGTTGATAGGTCCTCTAACATTTCTACATGAATTGCACGTGAATAAAGGCATGTGAAAAGGAGGCCATACCTTTTATATTCCTTCCTTGCTTGTTTGGTCAGGAATGGTCCAAAAACGTCCATACCACAGTATGTGAAAGGCGGAGATCGTTCAATTCTTTCTGTGGGTAAGTCTCTCATTTTTTGTCCTTCCACAGGTCTCCTTTGTTTCCGACAAAACACACACTGGCGAATGTAGGATGCAACCGTTTGACTCAACTTTGGAATCCAATAGCCATTGGATCGTATCTCGTTCATTGTGAAGCCCTTTCCTTGGTGATTGACCCTTTCGTGACAGCGAGCAATTATCAATTTTGTGACGTGATGTTCTCTGGGAATGATTGTTGGATGTTTAAATGAGCTGGGCAGCGAAGAGGGATGGAGCCTTCCTCCCACCTTGAGCACATTGTCCTTGTCCAAAAAGACATCCAAGTTGTACATTTTGTTGTTCTTTGAAAGCTGTTTGCCTTTGCTTAATGTCTCGATTTCGTTTTGATATGTTTGTTTTTGCAAGTCTCTGATAATCACAGTCTCTGTGTCTTGTCTTTCAGTCACAGTTGTGAGTGTATTTGATTTGTCTTTGAGTAAGTATCTTCTGAGACGTGCGACTGCACTGACTGCGCGGGACCAGGACGAGAACTTTGTGAGCCGGACACCAAGGTTTGTATGTTCAACTGTTTCAGTGCTTAGTGACTGTACCTTTCTCACCTCTGGGTCTCCTACTGGAAGTACAACGGTCTCTTTTGTTGGAAGCTGTAAAATCTTTTCCCACAGGAAGGGAGGGCCTGTGAACCAATTAGATGAAAGCAGTTCATTTACAGATGTGCCCTGGATGCAATGTCTGCGGGGTTTCGCTGGTAGGCACATAAAACCACTGTTGCAGTGAGGTACAGTTGCGGATTTTCTGCACTCTATTAGCAACAAACGTGTGAAATCGTCTCGCATCGTTGTTTATGTATCCTAGAGTGACCCTTGAGTCTGTCCAAAAGAACTCCTCAACATTGTCATAGAGCAGTTCCTCTCTTAGCATGTTACTTACAGCGACAGATACTGCGGCTGCGGTAAGTTCTAACCTTGGGATTGTGACAATCTTAGTTGGAGAGACGCGTGCTTTGCCCATGATAAAGGTACAGTGGACGTCTTCCCTTTTGTTTACGAGTCTGAGGTAAGAACATTGTCCATATCCAGTTGTGCTTGCGTCCGAAAAGTGGTGTATTTCTGTTCTTACCACTTCTCCAAAGTCTGCTGGAACATAACATCTGCTGATTTGCACATTTTTTAGATTGTGTAGATCTCCTTTCCAACATTCCCACCGTGGCTTAAGATGTTCAGGTAGCGGGTCGTCCCAGTCTGTTCCTTGACGACACATTTCTTGGAGAATTCCTTTTCCCTTGAGCACATAGGGAGCGATGAAGCCAAAGGGGTCGTATATCGCTGCGACTGTGGACAAGATGCCCCGCCTAGTTGGTGGTTGGTCCTTTAGTGTGATGTTGAATGTAAAACAATCCTTGTTCACGTTCCAATAAATGCCAAGTGCTCTTTCTGTCTGTGTTTCATTGAATGTCAAGTCTTTTGTTTTAGTGTCTGTTGCATGTTCTGAAGCTGGAATGCTTTTTAAAACTTCAGAGTTGTTGGATACGAATTTATGCAACCTTAGTCCGCCCTTTGTACATAGTTCACGTGCTTCCTTTGCCAGTTGTATGGCATCCTTTACCGTCTCTACACTGATGACTCCGTCGTCTACGTAGAAGTCTCTTGCTATGAACTGTGAGCCAACTGGATATGTAAATCTGTTCTCTTTGGCTAAATGTTTGAGTCCATAGTTCGCACAGCCGGGTGATGAAACCGCACCAAAGAGGTGTACTGTCATCCTGTATGCTTGTGGTTGGCTGTTCATGTCTCCATTTTTCCACCATATGAAGCGTAAGAAGTTGCGATCATTTTCTTTGACTTGGAATTGGTGAAACATTTTTTCAATGTCGCACATGAGAGCTACTTGGTGCTGTCTAAAGCGCAGGAGCACGCCCGTCAGGTTGTTGATCATGTCAGGCCCATTCAGTAAATGCTCGTTAAGGCAGGTACCTTTGTGCTTTGCGGAGCAGTCGAAGACTACGCGTAACCTCTCAGGTTTCTTTGGATGATAGATACCGTGGTGCGGTATGTACCAAGTCTCTCCTGGCGGTCCACTATCATCAGCTTCTTCGGCATCACCTCTTTCGATGATGTCACTCATATATTCCATGTAGTCCCTTTTGTATTTTTCGTCTTTCATGAATTTGCGTTTGAGTTGGTTTAGTCTGGTTTCAGCGAGTTGTCTGTTATCTGGCATTTGTGGTCTGTCTTTAAATGGTAATGGCATTTCAAAATGTCCATTTTCAGTCTGTGTTATGCCATGCTCGAGCTTCTGAAGGAATACTAAATCGTCTTGCGACACAGTCCTTTCATTCCCGTCAGTCTCCTTGAAATCTCTTTCCAAAGCGCGTATTGCATCTGCTGGAGTGGAGGGAGGGATTTCTTTAACAGTGACTCGGTGACAGAAACTGCTTGCCAAGTCTGTTTCGCTGCCTGGTGTCGAGTTTCCAATTATGCTCCATCCCAAGTCAGTGTGAATGGCATAGGGCTCATTTTCTTTGCCTAAGATTACTTGTTTGGGTGCAAGAGCTCTAGGACAAGTATAACCTATGAGGAGACTTACTTCACAACTGAGGAGTGGAGGGATCTCGTTTACGATTGGTAGCAAATGACTCCACTGTTTGGCTGTTTCACAGGTAGGTATGTGTTCTCTGTTAGCAGGTATGTAATCCTTGGTGTATGCAGTGGGGAGCTTTATGGCTGTAGCTGAGTTATAACCTCTCACTAAAAGATCAGACACCTTTCCACTGCTTACCACTGCATTTTTACCCATCATAGTAGTTAATTTAAGCTTTACGGGACAAACATCTGCCTGCAGCTCATGTGTGACATCTTGATTAATGAATACAGTGTCACTCTGTGTGTCTAGCAACGCATAAACCAGTTTTTCTTTGAGTGGGTTAGTGGTCGTTGAGAGCCACACTGGAACTATCATTGAGGTGCTGACTGACGGTTCCGCTCTGGCAACGTTAAGTGACATAGCTGTTGCTGTTTCAGGTGAGTTACCTTGAGTTGCATTGTTTGTGTTCACATATGTTTCTCTCTGCACACCGTTCCTGTAACTTTCATCATGGAGACAAGTTGGGTGTCGCTTTGTGCAAGTTTCACAGGTAAGGCGTCGTCTGCAGTCCTTAGCACTGTGTCCTTGTTTTAGACAACCATAACAAAGTCTATTGTCTTTCACATATTTCCTTATGTTTTCTAGGACCCTTTCAAGAGTTCAGGGCACTTGTGAAGTTGATGGGTGCCTTGGCACATTGTGCATGGTGAGCCGTTAGGTGGTTTAGTTATCATCCTTTTATCACTTTGTACAGTGTATTTGTGTTAAATACACTTGCCTTGTTTCCTTGATTTCCCTTGTGTACCTTTTGTCGCTGTTTGTTTCAGTGTAGCGAAGCGCATGAATGGAGGTGACTGGGTTGCAGGCGACTTCGGCTTCTAAGGAGAGGAAGGAGGCAAAAGCGCTGAAACTTGGGAACTCCCCGCCCTCCATTAAAGTCTTTGTTACCTGCCTGTTCCATCTCCGTTTATCCAGTCTGGTAGTTTGTGCAACAGTTTTTGTTCTCTTCGCTGTCATTGAGTATTTGTAGCCCCTTTACGTGAGGCATCGCGAGCAAGCATGCATTTATGAAATCTGCAAATGCCCTCAGTCCATCAGCATCTCTATTCTGCACTTTAGGCCAGTTTGATAGCCTTTCTCTAAATGCTTTCTGAATCACGAATGGCTGGCCGTACCTCTGATTTAACTTGTCCCAGGCGTCTTTGTATGCCTCCTCATCATTTCTGAAGAAGGTCCCTTCAAGGCATTTTCGAGCTGGGCCCGTTACATATCTTTTCAAATAGTACAACTTATCTGCTGTTGAGATGCCCTTTTGTTCAATCAGTGATATGAACGTGGATTTCCATTCGATAAAGCTTAGTGATTCGCCACTAAACATTGTTGGTTCTGGTGTGGGAAGTCTGTTCAGTTTAATGCTGTCCTGTACTGCTTGAGCTAGTTGAGTGACATTGGGGGAAGTTGTCTGCTCAGGAATAAAGGAAGGTGCTGGTGTGGGCTGTTTGGGTATGAAGTATGGGTTCACCTGTTCACTTTTTATTGACTGTACATCATTCACCTGTGATAACTCTCTGTCATATGCCTCAAACCTAGCTCGAGCTGCTTTCACGTCCTTCTGTGCTTTCAAGCGTTCCAACTCTGATGTTTGAACTGCCATTTGTTTCTTGTGCTCCTCTTCTAGAGCTTTTATCTTTTCCTGTTGTCTTAATTCCTCTAGTACAGTCTCATATTCAGCCTCCTTTGCAGCTAGCTCTGCCGCTGCGGCGGCTCGTTTTGCTGTGAGCTGTGAAGCTGAGGACCGTTGGCTGCGATCTGATGCTGCGGTTGAGCCGTATATGGATTGGGCATAGTCGTGCTTTAAAGTCCACGTAAACGAGTTCTTTCACGCTCTGCATCAAAATCCTCCTCAACACCACTTAGTCTTTCCAGAATTATCCTTACGATGTCATGAGTTATTGCATCACATGCATCAATCTTCCTCCTTACGTCAGATGATGGTGCCATTTGATTCCTTATTTCTGAATATAACTTTAATACATCATCTCTCTTTTGCTCTATTGTGTCTGCAAGTTCTGACATCTCCTTGTCTGTGATATCTGATTTTAACCTTTCTCTTGTTTTGCGTACCTGTGTTTTCCATTGTTCGTAAAGAGTCGTTAGTCCTTTTTCTCTTTTACTAATTTCTTCCCTTTGATATGTTATCATCCTTTCGGTTTGTACCTTAACTCTTTCTGAACGTCTTGGTAATTCTGATATGCATTGAGCTTTGTCTTGAAGCTCTGTTAAGATTTGTTCCTTGCGTGTGATTAAATCTTTAATGTTTTGTCTATCCTCACTTTCATCTTTAAGCAAGTTCTTTAAATCTTGAATTTCTTGTTGTAAACTTGTGATCTGTTCATTTATGTCCATTTGACTTACTGAAGCAGCCTGTGATCCTTCCATTTTGAGTGCTTTTAGTTGAATTGTTGTATTTTCTGACCAACTTCTGCCATCTGCTGGACGTCGCGGGTATTGCCGTTGAATCTTGTAGCTACGTCATGCAGGCTGTGGCGGTGGTCAAGCTCTTACTGTAGCATCCAGTCAATATTGAGAAGGCCAGAACTGATGGTTAAATGACTTTTATTGCTCTCCGTGTCATCAACCAACGTAAGAGCTGAGTAAAACAAATAAACCATGCATTAACCATTACATTTCAACTGTGTTATACAGCTCCTTACATTGGTTTCAATCCGTTAGCATTAAGTTAAATTAAGCATTTCACAATAAACCTTTTAAGTAACTTGCATATGTTTCTTATTAACACCACAAACCTTGTTCCTCATTTGACCGAAGCTAACCTTGTAGTTTATCCGTAGTTTTTACTGTTTTAACCGTGAACCCTTTAAGACTTTCTTTCGTTTTACCGCCGTTCTTGAAACTGACTTCCGTTATTATACTTCCGGTTTCTGTGGTAAATAAAAATGTCGAACATAAATAAATGAATAAAAAGTGCATACTATCTGTTGTTGTAAACTTACGATATTGGACGAGACACCTGTCATTCACCTGTATATCTTGACTGACAGGTGTCTTGTCCAATGATCTGTAATCAAATATATAATATAAATATTTTATATGATCAAAAGTAATATTTTAGATTGAATCCCAGTGGAAACGCGACTGATCCGAAGCTGCTGCTTTTCAGCTGATACACACTGTGTGGTCAAAAGTATTTGGACACCGATCTTTTCATGCAGATGTGGTTCATAAATTCACCTAAAATGCACTTTATGACTTTTATCTGAAAGGAATATTCACATTTACTATTATTTATACAACACCATGTCACTATTTGAATTTATTAGAAGATTACACACGGCAGTAGTATTTGAGTGATGTAGTGGTGAAGCTGTAGAAAGTTTTTTGTGTATAAGTGCAATATAAATAAATGAAATTCAAGTTAAATAAAGCTGATTAATATTAATGTAATAAACTAAATGATCCAGAAAGACGAGTACAGATTTAATAACATTTATTTTGTCCAAAAATGTTTTTATAACATTCACTATTTATGCTGAGAACCTGCATGAAGGTGGTACTAAATTTATTAAATGTATTATTTACATGTTAGAACTCAATCAAACTTACTGTTAGAACTCAACTTGCTCTGACCTCAAATCAGGCTTTAAACTGTAGCAGTTCCTCCTCCATCCACACGGGGAGACTCCTCAACTTGATATAACTAGACAACGAAGAACGATTAATAATATTATTTAAAGTAAAAAGAAAGTCCTGACAGAGCCACTAGAGGGCAGTGTAAGACTGAAATCTGACAACCAACCGCAGTTATTTATTATTATTATATTATATTATTATTATTATTATTATTATTTTCTTTTATTATTATTATTATTATTATTATATTATTATTATTATTATTATCAATATTATAAATAATTATATTATAGAAATTTTCTTGATAATATCAAACCGTCTTAAACTTAAACTGTTTACTGTTTTACCATACAGGGGGTTCATGTTTAATTTTTAAGCTGAATTTTTGTGATATAAATAAATGAAACTGAATTTAAATGAAGCTAATTAAATTAATATAATAAATAATGTAGAAATAACTAATACAGATTTAATAACATTGAAACAAACCTTTTGTCAAAAGGTTTTTATAAAATCCAGTCTTTATGTTGAGAAACTGCATGAAGTTAGTACAAAATTTATTAAAAGTATCATCTACATGCAAGAACTCAATCAAACATATTGTTAGAAAAAAAAATGAAAACTTGGATCAAACTCAAATCAGACTCTGAACTGTACGAATGCTATTTGTTCTGTTATTGAACTAGAAACAGTGAATGTTGAGATGTTTGGGAACTGATTATTGTCTGTATATATGCAGGTCAGGGGTTTTTCATGCTGGAACACCGTTCATTACAATGAGACGATGATGTAAGATGACGAGCCAAACCACGGAGACGAAGCTGACTGAGGTGAACCCCTCAAACTAACCCAGGAACAGAGAAGGAACTTTCTGACCACCTGCTGGTTTTGCACAACAGAACAGAAGTTTCTTTTTCTTGAGTGGACTGCTGAAAGAAATATTTTTAAGGAGACAGAATGTTTATTGTTACAGATTTTGTTTGAACTGTGGAATCGAGTCATTTTCCAGTGAATCTTTTGATTCAGACTCAATTGAACCGAAACCAGTGAACCGACTCTTCTGGACCTTATTATTTTTAAATGAATTTATTGAACCTCTTTTGAACTGAGTGACTTGAACTGAATCTACAGAGTAGAAATTAATGACCCAAACAAAACTAAATGGATTGAGTTATTAAAATGAATGTATTGAATTAAATAATTTTGTAATGTGTTGAATGTCAAAGTGTGATTTCTGATGTTTTAAACTAACTGAGGTTGTTAAAAGTTTTGTTTTACAGTAGATGTTATGAGGCTGCATTCTAACTAAACTTTTAATTTTTAGTCAGGATTTAAATGAAGTCCAACATTTTAATGAAAGAAACAAAACACAACAAAATGTGAAATAATAAAATTTTGATTAAACATTACAATAATTATAGATTTTTACTTTATTATACAGTGCCCTCCACAATTATTGGCACCCCTGTTTAAGATGTGGTCATGGACTTCTAAAATTCTCCTTTTTTTTAAAACAACATAGAACCCAAATGCAAAAAAGAGAAAAATCCAACCTTTCATTTAAGTACATTACTTTGGTGGTAAAAAAAATCATACATTTAGAAAAAAAAAAAAACTTGAAATCATGTGTGCCACAATTATTGGCACCCCTGATGTTAATACTTTGTACAACCTCCTTTTGCCAACAAGACAGCACTTAATCTCCTCCTATAACATTTCACAAGATTGGAGAACACAGAGAGAGGGATTTTGACCATTCTTCTTTCTAGATCATCCAGTGTCCTGGGTCCTCTCTTATGCACTCTTCTCTTTAGCTCGCCCCACAGGTTTTCGATTGGGTTGAGGTCTGGTGACTGAGATGGCCATGGGAGGACCTTAAGTTTGTGACTGCTGAACCACTTTTGTGTAGATTTTGCCACATGTTTTGGATCATTATCCTGCTGAAAGACCCAATGACGACCCATCTTCAGCTTTCTGGCAGAGGCCATCAGGTTTTTATTTAAAATATCCTGGTACTTCAAAGCGTTCATAATGCCATGCACCCTAACAAGGTTCCAGGGCCTTTGGAAGAGAAACAGGCCCACAGCATCACAGATCCTCCACCATACTTCACGGTGGGCATGAGGTGCTTTTCGGCATACTCATTCGCCAGACCCACTTAGAGTGTTTGTTGCCAAAAAGCTCAATCCTAGTCTCATCTGACCAAAGCACACGATCCCAGTTGAAGTCCCAGTACCGCTTAGCAAACTCCAGATGTTTACGTTTGTGAGTGTTAGTGAGAAAAGGCTTTTTCCTTGCATGCCTCCCAAACAGCTTGTTGGCATGTAGAGAGCGTCTGATGGTTGTTTTGGAGACTCTGTGACCCCAAGATGCCACTCTTTGATGCAATTCTGTGACGGTGAGCTTGGGAAATTTTTTTACTTCTCTTACCATCCTCCTCACTGTGCGTTGTGGCAAGATAAACTTGGGACCTCTTCCAGCCTATTTTGTCACTGTTCCAGTTGTTTTAAACTTCTTAATGATTCCTCTGACTGTAGATACCGGCAAGTTAAGGCGAGTGGCTATTTTCTTGTAGCCATTGCCTGACTTATGAAGGTCGACACACATCTGCCTTACTTGAATGGTGTGTTCTCTTGTCTTTGCCATGTTGACAAATGGGTAAGAGAATTAGGCCTCTGTGTCACGTCATATTTATACCCCAGGGAAACAGGAAATCATGAATTACTAATTAAAAGTCCCTAGATACCCTGACCAACCTTAGCAACTACAGAAAAATATATATAAAAAAAAAAATTTTAATTTTTCAGAAGAATTGTTAGGGGTGCCAATAATTGTGGCACACATGATTTCAAGTTTTTTTTTTTTTCTAAATGTGTGATTTTTTTACCACCAAAGTAATGTACTTAAATGAAAGGTTGGATTTTTCTCTTTTTTGCATTTGGGTTCTACACTGTAAAAAAAACTGTCATTTTTACAAAAAAAATTTGGCAGCTGTGGTTGCCAGAATAATTCAGTTAAAAATACACTAAAAATGTAAACTTTAAAACAATTTAAAACTGTGTACTCTCCAGAGTATTTATGTATAAAATACAAAGATGTACCGTAAAAATGAACACGTATTTACAGTTTAAAACTGTACACGCCCAGAATATTTATGTACAAAATACAAAAATGTCCCGTAAAATTTACTTGTGAATTATGTAAGAAATAGGAAAAATCTTTTGCATTTAAACAAAAAATCCCTGTTGTTTTCACCGAAAAAAATTGGCAGCTGTGGTTGCCAAAATAATTCTGTAAAAAATACATTACAATTTAAAACTGTACATTTTAATATCAAATTTTGCAAGCACTTTTAATCTGCACCACCTTATAGACCATTGACCAAAAACTGCAACCCAGTGTACACAGATTAGGATGTAAAAACTGAAACACCAAAGTAGATATCCCTTAAAAGATAAAGTAATGAAAGCAAAAAAAAAAAAAAACATTAAAGTGCCTTGAAGGATTTATTAACCACAAAACAGCAAAAATACATCTCTTATTTCTTAACATAAATTCGTAATGTGTACTACTGTCTATACACAATACAATCAAGAGAATGCGACAGATTAATGATTCTCTCATTGGAGCTGGAACAGGGTATGCAAACAAGTGGGTAAAATTTAGATACAGGAATGCTACTCAAAAATCACAAAAGCAATAATGTTCTGTAGCAGCTGTATACAAACTGAATGCATCTTTACCAATAACATTTACTTGCCTCTTAATCTGAAATAACTGGGCATAAAAGGTGAAACTGTCCTTCCAGTTGAGTGTGTCTCAAGTCAGAAAACTGACTGACATTTGTCCATATTCAGACATCACGCCACTCATGATCTGAAAGTTCCTAAATCAATGTAAGAACTCTTGGGTTGACGGGAAGACGGGCGGTGTTTGTCTTCTCAACTTTGGTGCCCTTCTCCGGGTTAATGGAGAAAAAACACCTTGGTAAAGCAGAAAAAAGGTGATCAAAAACAACTTCACAATCTTTAATTTATTTGATGATTAATCTTTTAACAAAGGTCAATAAATTATGTAAAATGTACTACTCATAGTTTGTTTACGTTAATGAATTAACATTAACTAATGACACATTAGTTGTTAATGCATTAACCTAAACAAATTATGAATATTAATTCTATTACAATTGAATTAGAAATGCAATTGTTTATTGTTCAATTTAGTTCACAGTGCATTAACTAATGTTAACAGATACAACATTATGAAACATAAGTACATTTAGAAATGAATATGAAGATTTATAAATGTTATAAAAGTATTATTGATTGTTAGTTCATGCTAACATAGTTAACTAATGTTACCAACAAAATCGTATTGTAAAGTGAAATTAGTGAAAAATAGTAAAGTTTTATATGGTAAACAGTCAAAGTGACAAAGGCCCTAGCCCCCAAACCACTGCAGGAGCTACCTTAGATTTGTTTCAAATCAATAAAGTGAAAATCATATAAAGTTTATCCAAAAAGACCTACCTCTGCAAAAACTCCAGAGTTGAGCCAGTTCTGATGGGTAATGAATATTAAAGCAATAATAGCTCACAAACATCAAGCAGAAGGCAGTGATGAAAGAGGTGATGTTTTCAAGTACAATGTTCCGATCCACACACAACATAAACCTCTTAGAAGAAAAGCAGGACTGACCTAAGAAGAACATTTTTTAAATTAACTTATAAAAAGAAATTACAGATAAAAAGAAATACCAGATAAACTGAAAGAAATGGGCGAAAAATATGAACTTACCACACACAACAATGGTGGGACTCAAATAAACGTGGTTCATCTCTACTTCCCCTGCCAGGCATGTGTCCTCCACGTAGCAGAACATTGCATCTTCTTTTTCGTTAAAATAAGACAGCAAAAGCAGCAACATTTGTTTTACATCTTCAGAGCAACCAATTAGCTCTCCCCTCATCACTTCAAACTTTGTCACTGCCTGTAAGAACTTTTTGTTTTCTTCACACTAACAGTAAGTAGTTTAGGAGTCGTTTGCCCTTCAAATCCAGATTTCGTGTGAACGTTTCTTGAAGACCAATTCCAGTAAGTTCCTTGAAGTGAACTTCCATGCCAAGTTCATTGAACCAAAACGGCCACTCTTCCAAAAGGCTTTTTATATTTTGCCCCTGGTTGACTTGTTTACGCTGTGTGTAGAAAGTCAATTTCATTAGATGTTTGACTTCTTGTAGATTTACAGTAGGATGCTGAGAAATCATCTTCAGGTTTTCTTTCTTTTCCTGCTGGCTCTCAGTTGTCTCTCCTAGGGGCATGAATTTTACATCCCAGTTAATGCACCCGTAAGTATCCTGGATTGTTGCTCTCTGCTCTGGAGGTATTTCGTCTGTGTCAGACTCATCAACACGATGCTTTCGTTTTCGTATTTTAAGGGTTGTAGATCGCTTCACATTTTCAATCCTATATTTCAACTGCTTAACTAAAGAATGGTATCCTGGCCCAACCACATCTCCCTCTATTACATCTTGCAGAGATTTAGGATTTTTTGACACCATCTTTTTGGCAACTTCAGTAGAATGCCTTCTACTTTGGGCAAAACCTTTTCACACCATCTCAGTCACCACAATCCGGACCATTTCTCTTCGCATTCTTGGACTTGGTCGTTTTTCTCTCTCCAATACCTGCATCAGTTCCTCTGGGAACTTCTCCCACGGTATCAGAAAGGTATCCACCCAGTCAATATCAAGGCTATGGGAGCTGCTGGAAGAGAATGATTGGGAACTACTGGGTGAAAATGACTGCAAGGGTGTGGGATGTCCTGGTGATGAACCAACAGATGAGCTGCTGGTTTCAAGAGTCTGGTCTGCAAAAAAACACACAAAAAGGAATCATCAATAACACAATGTAAATGGTTTTATATTGATTACCTTTTAAATGTTTTAGGCAAGCAAGTTTGGGCACTAGTAGTATTCTGTTCTGCAAAACATGACTTATATCTCAGTTTCCAAGCAGCAATGACTTTTCGGGCTTGAACTGGCCTCAAAGCTGATAGCAAATCATCTTCCTCTATAAGCCTGAAATCCTCATAAGTCTCCACGCCTAGAGAATGCAAAGTCTCTTCTAAAATATCTTTAGTCACCTCTGGAAGGTCAGGCAAGACCTCATTGATGGCAGAGCGTAGAAATGTTCTCTCAGAGTCAGTCATTTCTGGAATCAAGTTAGAAGTGAATATAAGAGAGAAGTAATACTACATTAATGACAAGTCTTCAATTTTTAAAAATAAAATTAGTTTGCGGATTTAATTGCCTGCAATAGTGCAAAAGTTTAAGGCACCTTAGTTTTTTACCCCCAAAAAAATGTTTTTAAGCCAGTTATTTATATATTTTGCTGTAGTGTGTCAATAGGAAATCAGTTTAAATTTCCAAACATTTCTTTTGACATTAATAATCCAGTAAGATTTTTGTATGCACAAAAAGTTACAGAATCTTATGCTCGACAAAGTGATCTGATCGTACATAATTGAGTCCATCTGCAATTGCACAAAGTAACAGAAAAAGAGACACACTAAATACAGAAAAACTGTGGCAAAAATCGGGAAGATGCTTGGAAAAACACACCGGCAAAGCTACAGTACTGTGAAGACTGTGTTTTTGTACAGCAACTGATGCCAGACTCTTTGTTTATACAAAAGTTTCACTGGATTATTAAAATTTGTTCAAAGAAATGTTTCGAAATGCAAACTGGTATTTCCTACTGATACACTACAGCAAAATATATAAATAACTGGCTCAAAAACATTTTTGAAAGTTAAAATAGCAAAGTTCTTAAGACTTTTGCACAGTCCTGCATATGTTCACATTTTATTCGCTATATTTATATAGCATTTTAGTATTGTTTTTTTTACCACTGTGCCTAAAACACTGTGTTTTAGTGGAATGACTTGGTGCCCATTAACAATGTATGATGACAATGGATAAAAATCCACCAAGTCATTACTGCTAAGACATTGCACCCTGGTACTTTGTTTTGTGACAGAGTACAGGTGGTATTCAGAATGATAGTCAGCTTTGTGCATTTCCATCACAAAATTCACAGCTGTATCATTTTGAATTAAAATAATAAGTAGTTCTCCAAACTCAGTGGACTCACCATTTTTCAACACAAGGAAAAGACCCTTTTTATATGACGTACCTCTGTACATTATGTCTGTGGATACACAAGTATTAACTTCTGAAAAGCTAAACTCTCGCACTGCATGTTTAATTGATTCACTGTAAAGGTTGGGGTAAAAAGTGCAACCGTCTTTGACATGCAGAAGCTGACTGCATCCTGGTCCAGCTGAAAGATATGCTTGAAACATCTGATGTCTTTCAGATAATGTTTGGTAGATGTTTTTGAAGTTTTTCAAATGTCTGGCACATCTCTTGAAGTAGCTGTGTTTGCTTTCAAACTGCATTGTCCACAATCCAATCAAAGGGCCAAATTAAAAAATTAGTGCTGGGTAGTCCCTCAAAAAGTGATGTTTTGGTTTTAGTGGACACTCCGGAAATAAAGACTTTCTTGATTCCAAGTATTCTTGGATTAGAATGTCAAGATAAGCTACCTGTGCTGATGAAATCTTTTGTGCACAAATCAAATCAACAATATCTTTAAGCTGGAGCGTTAGCTGCCACACATCATCATCTGGATTTTGCACTTTGTCACCAATTAAAACAGGAAGCAACCTTAAGAAATTCCAATTCTGAACAGCTTGTCCAGAAAGCTTGGGCACCTCTGAGTTGACAGCACATGGCTTTGTGAGAGCATCAGTTCTGCTTGTATTTGAACTGCTTGATGCGTCTGTTCAAAATTGAATATGTAAGCCATTGCCTATTTTTAATGAAATACTTCAAGTACAATGCAATATCATAGGCTAAGACACCCTCAAAAATGTCATGGCCTAAACAAGGTGGGAGACCAGGCTGGCAAACATGAAAAGATTTCAGAGTATTAAAAACAGAGTTTACCTTTATTCCTTTGCTGCCTTGACTGTTTTTAGTATGTTGATCACAAACAGCAGAATCGTAACTTTCAGGGGTGCGCTGTGGACCACAAACACTTGGGTCATCACTTTGAAATTCACTTCGTGTGATTTTACAGTATCGGCAAAAGTATTGAGAATGACTGAAATTTTCAGTGAATCCACCAATGCTGTGTGAACCCAAATTATCACTCGCGATACAATACAGAGCACCTTTGACTGTTTCACTATCTACAGTTATTCCGTTTTCCTCCAAATCTTTTAAATCCACTAATAGCTCTGACAAAACCTTCGCACTTCCAAACTGTTTAAGATCTTTCTCTGCACATAACAAGACAAGTGACATGTGATCAGTATTGGACCGTACATGCAGAGGTAAATTTACTACTGAAAGATACACTGCAACTACTTTGTGCTTTTTCTTAGCAGAACCAAGTGGATTGACAATTTCAAAAGCATCCTGGTAAAGAATTACTTTTAGGCATTTTGGATTTTTAAGGAAGAAATGGTTGCACTTAAAGTTTTTGCCATCACTTATGTCACCAAAATCATCTGAGTCTGTTTTACAAGATGTATCTGACACTGAATACTTCCATAATTCTGATGTCAATAGATTGCTTAAAGTTTGTATCACAGGTATGTAGTATGCAAACCTTTGTGTCATATTTTCATCATTGCCTAATGACACTTTCTTAGGCTCTATGTATTGGAACATTTTCTTAAATGTTTGAGCCCTTGAATATGTTGTTCTCAGTGGTCCCTGATGACAGAAAGAGAACAGATCTGAATTTTTTACACATTCACAGACTTTTCTAACAATATCATCTGTTAGACATATTTCATCATTCAAAAGTGAATGTAGTTTGCCTAAAGTGTAATCCTGTCCCGACTCGTGTACATTCTGCATCTCTTCAACAATTGTCTGTATTGTTGAAGCTGGAAGCAGGAGCTGCCCTTGCAATTTTAGGTAGAATAAACACACAGTCCTAAGAAATGATTAACTGAAATTCTGTGGTAATACACTGGCTTCAGGTGAGGCATCATTCGTGCTCTGGGGAGCATCTTCACGTGCAGTGGCGGAGGAAGACTGAAAAATAGCTTCCCTATAAATGTTACTTATGCTATCAATCGAACATGCTCTATGTTTCCTGGACATATGAGCAGTAAATGATGATTTAACAGTGAACATTTTTTTACAACCTGTTACAGGACACACCACAGGTCGCCCCTCCACTATATGCTCTTTTAAGTGCTGTACAAGTTCTTTAACGGTGTGAAACTGGCGGTCACACAGCACATGGTGCATTTCAATTCTGAAACAAAGGTTCTGGGAGTAACAGAGGGTTCAGACTCATTGTGATGGCGATAAAAATGAGCTTTAAAAGCCGAGTAAGTGCAAAATGTCCGCTTACAGTCATTACTAACACACTTAAATAAACAATGGGGTTCATTCCTATGAACTCTACAATGCAGCACATAACCCCTCAATGTGTCTAGTATTTTGCTGCAAAATCGACAGGTAATCATTTTTTAATCGTACAAAAAATAAAGTTGTTTCCACTCTCCTCGGGGGACACCACTATTCAGCATTAAAGAAAAAAAAAGGGAACGATTTAATCGTTACATATTAAACCCACAATCTAAGTCGACATATTTATTATGACGACAAAATATGCCCTCTGTCACAAACAGGTGTCTGTATGGTGAAGTCTTTCAAGGTCTAAAAAAAAATCCCTTTTTTTTCACAGTGCAGAACTCCATGTGCTCGCTGTTTAGCGCTCTCTCAATAACGGCTTGTTAACTTCTTTAAGATGGCTGCTCCCGCGACAATCAGGAATCAGGTCTAATGCTGATTGGATGAGGCAGAGTTTATCATTTTAAATTCCTACACAAGACGTAATTTACGCGGGAATATACATTTCTATATGAGAAATCATTACATATAAAATTGCCTTAAGACATTATGAATATTACTAAATAGAAAAACATTTTTTTTTTATTTGCAATTTAATATAAAAAATGCCAGACTGATGAACACCTAGGCTATGAAACAAATGACATAACTATTTGGAAGACAAATATAAAATGTATGCAATACATTACTTTACTTAACAACCATTACTTCATATTTAATTTTACACACTTAAAAACAAGCCTAATATATGTTAATGCCTAGTCATTTCAGACATGTTACATGTAATATATATTTTTTTTAACATTTGTATTATTAGAATTTTGTTGTACTTGTTTTATCTGTAAATATTACATGCATTTGTAAAATGTGCAAACTCGATTCCAAAAAGTTCGGACACTGTAAAAGTTGTGAATAAAAAAGAATGCAATAATTTACAAATCTCATAAACATATATTTTATTCGCAATAGAATATAGATAACATATCAAATGTTGAAAGTGAGATATTTTGAAATGTCATGCCAAATATTGGCTCATTTTGGATTTCATGAGATCTACACATTCCAAAAAAGTTGGCAATAGGTAGCAATAAGGTAGCAATAAGAGGCCGGAAAAGTTAAAAGTACATATAAGGGGGAGGTGGTAGCTCAGTGGTTAAGGCATTGGGTTTTGGATCAGAAGATCACAGGTTCAAATCCCACCACCACCAAGCTGCCACTGCTGGGCCCTTGAGCAAAAGCCCTAAAAAAAAACCCTCAGTTGTAAGTCGCTCTGGATAAGGGCGTCTGCCAAATGTGGCAAATGTAAATATTAGGAACAGCTGGAGGACCAATTTGCAACTTATTAGTTCAATTGACAAAATGATTGGGTATAAAAAGAGTCTCTCAGAAGTCAAGATAGGCTCAGCAATTCAGCAATTTCCCCAATGCTGCGGCGAAACTAGTGGAGCAATATCGGAAAGGAGTTTCTCAGAGAAAAATTGCAAAGAGTTGGAAGTTATCAACATCAACAGTGCATAATATCATCTAAAGATTCATAGAATCTGGAACAATCTCTGTGCGTAAGGGTCAAGGCCAGAAAACCATACTGGATGCTCGTGATCTTCAGGCCCTTAGACGGCACTGCATCACATACAGGAATGCTACTGTAATGGAAATCACAACATGGGCTCAGGAACACTTCCAGAAAACATTGTCGGTGAACACAATCCACTCTGCCATTCGCCGTTGCCGGATAAAACTCAAAAAAGAAGCCGTATCTAAACATGATTCAGAAGCACATTTATTTTCTCAGGGCCAAGGCTCATTTAAAAATAAACTATGGCAAAGTGGAAAACTGTTCTGGGGTCAGACGAATCAAAATTTGAAGTTCTTCTAGGATAACTGGGACGCCATGTCATCCGAACTAAAGAGGATTAGGACAACCCAAGTTGTTATCAGTAGTCAGTTTAGAAGCCTGTATCTCTGATCTTATGGTGTTGCATGTGTGCGTGTGGCATGAGCAGCTTACACATCTGGAAAGGCAGCATCAATGCTGAAAGGTATATCTAAGTTCTAGAACAACATATGCTCCCATCCAGATGTCGTCTTTTTCAGGGAAGACCTTTTTTCAACATGACAATTCCAGACCACATACTGCATCAATTTCAACATCATGGCTGCGTAGAAGAAGGATCCGGGTACTGCAATGGCCAGCCTGCAGTCCAGATCTTTCACCCATAGAAAACATTTGGTACATCATAAAGAGGAAGATGCGACAAAGAAGACCTGAGACAGTTGAGCAACTAGAAGCCTGTATTAGACAAGAAAGGGAGAACATTCCTATTCCTAAACTTGAGCAACTTGTCTCCCCAGTCCCCAGACATGTACAGAAGAGGGGATGCCACACAGTGGTAAACATTGCCTTGTCCAAACTTTTTTAGAAATTTTTTAGCAACTTATTTTTCCTTTAAAATGACAAATTTTCTCAGTTTAAACTTTTGATATGTCATCTGTTTTGTATTCTGAATAAAATATTGAAATTTGAAACTTCCACATCATTGCATTGTGTTTTTATTCACAATTTGTACAGTGTCCCAACTTTTTTGGAATCGGGTTTGTAATAATTTTAGTATTTTACTTTTTGTAGTTTTAACTGCATTCTACTGTTTTCTGAAATACTGAATTTTTTCTATTTAATTAAAAAAAAGCTGTACATTTTACACAAAATATATATTATTTTAATGCATACTTTTTGTAAAATTTACTGGTTTGTTTGGTTGAGTACTTCACAAAACATTACTGTGAATTTAACACGGTTTAATTGTTTTTCACTTTACAAAAATTCGATGTTGTGGTTTTACACAAATTCACAGTTAATTTCACAGACATTTTTTACAGTGTAGATTAAAAACAAAAAGTTATAATTTACTGAAGTGAAATTGAAAAACATCAAAATACAACAAAAATAAATAAAAAAGACTATCAATATGTTTAAAACTAAAATAAATCTGGTTCAGACAGTTAAATACAGTGCAGTATTACAGCCTTATTTCATGCTTATTTTATAAAAGCAGTTATAATAATAATAATTATATATATATATATATATATATATATATATATATATATATATATATATATATATATATATATATATATTAATTATAAAATAGTAATACTTTATTGCACTAGGGTGCTTTAGTACCTAAAGGTCTACATTTAAACATCATTTTTTTATTCTAAAATGATACATTTTTATTATTATATAAAGATTTTCACATTTATATGATATATCCTTCAGACAATATTATTATATGAAAGATTAATCACTATTAAGAAAATAGAAACATACACAAGAATGTTATTAACAACTTGTGCAAAGACACAAAAAATGTGTTTATTGTGTGTGTGTGTGTGTGTGTGTGTGTGTGTGTGTGTGTGTGTGTGTGTGTGTGTGTGTGTGTGTGTATTAGGTCAGTCTTAATTCTCTCATACTGACCACTGGATGTTCTACACGGCACCTCATGGTAAAGACTCTCTGATGACAGGAGACTCCACCATGATGCCGAGGCGATAAGAAGATCAGTAACATCCTGACACTGAGTTACAGTACAGTGGTCAGGGTCTCGTAACTCAGACCCCATGTCCGAATAGACATAACAATTGTGGCTCAATACTCAAATTAGTTTTAGCTGTTCACTAATCATTTACCAATAAGTTACAAAAACTTCAAATAATACATAAACAAACCAGATGAAGACATCTTCCAGTCACGAATGAGAAGGAGAAAATCAGCTTTATTGCAGTCACTTCAGACCCGTCCCATGGAGCTCTCGGGAGAGAATCATCCCGACAGCAATGGCACCCGTCAGCTTTCACATGCGAGTGCGAATTTGATATAAACAATCCTTATTTTTTATATCTCACACCTAGTAAAATGTACATATTCTGTCTAATATCTCCTCCCTCAAAATTTACGTACATCATTGGTTTTACGGGGCTTTGCATATCCCACCTTTTGCTCACGTGTTTTCTGGTAAGTTTCTACCAATTCTTAGTAAAATTCCACCCATTTCCAGGAGGCCTCGTTCACCTCCATACGATTCTAATTTACATGTAAAAAAAACATCTCTTGATGGTGACCTTGTTTTAAAAAACATCCCCTGATCGTGCACTTTGTACACAACAATGCAACAGATCATCCACCGCAATATTCACACCTTTTCTTAAAGTCTGGGGTTTTTTTCCTATGTCTGCTTTTTACCGCACTTTTAACCAGCCATGGCATATATCTGTTTTCTGGAGTGACTATTGTTCCTCATATTTTACACCTTGAATATCTCTTCCAGTTCATACTCATGGCACCTCTACATTTTCCCCCTTATTTTCCTAAAACTCTTACTGTCTTGTAGATCATCCTCTGTATCTGCTCTGCTTTGCTCACCCCTTCCGATCAAACCATCTCAATATACTGACAATCCAGTCGTACTGAACACACTTAAGATTTGGTTTCAGTTTAGGTGTCACTTTAAATTTAGGGCTCTATCAGCACTGGGTCCCTTGAATAAAAATCATTTCCCCTGTCATTTTTAGATTCAGCTTTCTCACTATGGCACAAAAAAGGCATCAAGCGACTTTATAATTTGTATGAAGATGGCATCTTTAGAAGTTTCTCCAGCCTGTCCTTGGAGTATGGGCTGCCTACTCCTAGCTCATTTTTTTCGATATCTCCAAGTACGCAGCTTTGTGTCTAAATGCCTTCGCAATTTTCCCTCTGTATCCCCCAAGCAACCTTGGGAGAGTTTAGTCATGTTTACTTCACACCAGCGTAGTTTGATTTCCCGGGTATACGGTTTCATTTTATCTCTCAATAGCTGTATTACAGATAAAACCAGGACCGCTTGGGAGGAGGAGTTTGGGCTGCAGTTTGGCGACGAACGGTGGGAGAAGACCATAGATAGGAAATGGTCTACCACTTCCTGTGCCCGCCTCAGCCTCATTCAGTTTAAGGTTTTATACAGAATTCATCTTTCCAAATCGAAACAGGCAAAAATCTATCCTGGGGTTGAGGACAGATGTGACAGATGTCATGCTTCCTCCTGTCATTTAAGTCATATGTTTTTTCTGTCCCCAAACTTACATGCATTCTGGACAGGTTTTTTCGGCATTTTGTCCTCGATATTTGGAGTGCAATTGACGCCATGCCCACTGATCGCTATATTTGGTATTACCAATGAGTCAGTATTACTGAGTTCGGTACACAAAGATGTTTTAGCCTTCTCATCTTTGTTGGCCAGACGTTGCATACTTCTACACTGGAAAGCAATAAGATGTCCCTCCATCTCTCGGTGGTTTAAAGATTTTATGTTTTTTCTTAAGTTGGAGAAAATAAAATATACACTGAGGGGTTCTACTGACACCTTTTTTTTGCAAGTGGCAACCTGATATTTCTTATTTTAGGAGACTACGGTTGTTACCTGATTAAAGATCTAATTCGGTCAAAAATTGGACTGTATGCATAACCTTTCTTCTGTTTCTTCAGTTGTTTTAACAGGGGGATGTGGTGTATGTGTGCGTGCGCATGTGTGTGTCTTTGTCTGGGGGGTTTGTTTGTCTTTTGGGTGGCGGGGTGGGGGTGTTTGCTGTTTAAAAAGGGAAAATGGAGAATTTCTGTTTACATTTTTGTATTTGTGATTGTTGATTTTTCAATAAAAATAATTATAAAAATAAATAAATAAATAAATAAAATATCAATTGCTGCAAAAAGTCTAATGTAAAATGGCAAGAGTAAAACCTGCGTCAACTGACAGCCACTGACAATAAGTGAATATCTTTCAGGCAGTAGGTTCGGCTCAGGAGGTGATAATTACACAGCTTTAGTTTTATAGGAAATAAATCTGTATTGAAAATAAATGACAATTTTATAAGAAAATTAAAAAAACAGTTATTGAACAGTATTCACAGCATCAGTTTAAATATTAAATCACAATAACACAGAGATTAAATCAGTTTACAATACATGAGTTCTTCATGGGTTCATCTGATGCACACAATACTATAAAGTTTAGTTCCAATGCAGCCTCATAACATCATAGTTCAAGTATAACCTTTGACAACCAGCAGGTGGTCAGAATGTTCCTACTCTGTTCCTGGGTTAGTTTCAGGGGTTCACCTCAGTCAGCTTCATCTGGTTATGATTCTACAACATTCATATAGTCACTCAGGTCATCTTCCGGATTGTGTGTAATCTTCCCTCTGTAATCTGTACATGCGCAATTTGAGTGTGTGTGTGTGTGTGTGTGTGTGTGTGTGTGTGTGTGTGTGTGTGTGTGAGAGAGAGAGAGAGAGAGAGAGATAGAGAGAAAGAGAGAGAGAGAGAGAAAGAAAGTGAGTGACAAGATGATGTCACTGGCAGAGGGCGGGGCATCTAGGTGTGATGTCACAGAGTGACCTGTCTATATAATTCAAAGCGTGCTTTTGTTTCTCATTTGTGAATTTAGCAATTGTAAGTAAAGAGACACTAAAATTGACAACCACCAAACAAACAAACAGCAGCAAGAAGCAGCAGCGATTAGCAGCAACTAAAACAGATACAACTTCTCTTCTATTGAACATTTCTTTATACAGGTACCTGGTAAGTCCTCTAAATAATTATGGCAGAATATTGTAGATTATCTAGTAGAAGACTCGAAAAGTACAAAGTGATTATTTAGTGACATTAGCATGGGTAACTAGCCGGCTAGCTAAGATTAGCTTTTATAGTTTAGCTTTTTATATTAATCCAACAAATTGACCTAATAATTAGTATAGAATCTATTAGATACAATGAAGTAGCTTAATTTAACCTATTTATCCCATATTTTAATTAAACTCATGTAACCTGTTTACCCCAAGTATAATTAACATAATATACTAATAAATAGAGTAGAATAGGGTCAGACTGGGACTACAATTTTAATAATCCTTGCAGTCGTGGCATGTTTTATCTGTTGTGGAATTCCTTGTCATTGTTTAGACAATACGTACAGCTCCCAGTGTATAAAATTACAGGTGAAGTGTCTTCTACAGAAAACATCTCCACAGATATGGATCAAAACATCTGTGTGGATTTGGATGGAGGGATTATGGCCCTAGTCAATGAGAAAAAATGACTGTAACAAACGTTTCCTTATAACTAAAAGCACTAAACTCTTTCTACACTTCAATTCTGATTCTTTGATATTATCGTATATAAATCATGTTGTTGTTGTGTGTATTTTATGCTGTGTGCAGGAATATGGCAGCTGGTGAACATAGGAGGTGTCTGCATCAACGCATGTGTGCGTACATCGAAGCATGTGCTGAGGGGTATCGCTTTAACTTTGACACCTTAAGAGGTCCCTGCTATGCTTGTTTCGCCTTTCTTTATCCCAATCTTTGCCTGTGGTGCCTGGAGCGGCCTATCGGTCCTTTAAGTCAACTGTGCCATCGTAAATCCCGTAAATGGTTTAGGTTTCCTCCAGAAAAGGACGAATTTGTTTGGGAAACTGATGCGGACCGGTTCAGACCGGTGATCGACATTCTGCACCATGCTGACATGTTCTCCCCAGATGGAATGTGGCTAGATTCCATCCAGAACTCTGTCTATGATCTTCCTGCTGGACTTCAGCTGATCACCCGTATCTTTCATGTGCGTAGGACTATTACCCTTGTCCAATCATTTGGAGTTCCTGCCCGCGCGCTGGTTGCTCCGAGCACTCACAGTTTTCTCTTCACGGAATTCGTCATGCAAAGCACCTTTGTAACGTACTACACCATCACCTTCTGTGGCTATGTTCTATGGACAACTGAACCAGCGAAACATCGTGATTGGAATTGTCGTCCTATCCTATGTCGCAAATTTCAAACACATAGAAAAGACTCAATGATATTATCATTGAGACACGGTCGTCGTTTGAGGTTACAGGATGCGGTGTGGTCTTCACTGCAGTCTCACCATTTTATATCTACTCCCCTGCCGCACTGGATCAGACGGAGTCTGATTTGCCGCCGGCGCTCAAAGGAGCTTTTTTTTCAGATGCCAGCAAAAAGAACTGCTCTGTCATATTTGATCAAACATGTCAAAGTAATACATCATTTAAATCTGTAAAGGGTCTACTTTCATTTGTATGCTCACTATATAAACAAAATGTTGTATTTTTTTTAAATGAATAAAATAATCAGGATGCGCCGTCTGTCGCCTTTGTTTGCGTGATCTTTGTTTAGAAACACGTCACTAAAAAGCGGTGAAACTCGGCCGATATCTGACACACGTAAATAAAAAAATATATCTTTAGACAGCCTAAAGTATGTAGTTTTAGAATAAGTCGGTGAAATAAAAAACATATGTTTCCAATGAATATAAATGAAGCACAGACTTTCCACCTCAGGTCATTATCTTATAATGAGCTGCGAGCGGACATGCCCCCCCGCTATTCACAGGTAAAATAGTTCGTTGAGTCACAGTGGCATTAAACAATGCGATTCCACTGAGATTATTACTCCTTCAGCTGCGTTTGAAAGATGACACACTACACCGGTGAGGAAGCTCTTCAGATAGTTTTGGACAGTGATGAAGAAATGGGTGTACATTTCATTTAACAGTAGGGGGACAATAAATATAACATTTCTCATCAGCAATTTTTGAAGGGGGACACAAATAATACAATAAAATTGTGGTTACAGTATAAAGACACAGTGTCCCCACAGTGAAAAACTTTGTTTCTATTATTATTATTGTAGCATGGAGACTGCGTCAATTACAATAATAATTCAAACTGCTTTACATAAATAAAGTAAAACTATCATAAAAAAAAATTATCACAACAATAAAAACAAGGAATTAAAAAAATGTGTAACATTTTATTTACAAATTAATGAAGACACTTAAGAACAGAATAGAAACTGATTATAAAAATACAGTGGGTCAGTTCGGATGTAGCACAGTGATCATTTAGTAAATGCACAGATAAACAATATGCTAATTGTGTGTTAATGTTAAATTAACATTATACCAAGTCGTCCCAAATAAAACACTGCATGTGAAACGGCTTTGGTGTGTTAGTGTCAGTGCACTATGCTACAAGCTATTGTAAACAAGCTAACGTTCACTAGATAAGTGATATTTTAATCTCTAATAGAGCAGATTCATGGAAAATTACATCCGAAATCAGCATTTTTGCCGCAACTAATTTATAAATGAGTCTGCATCAACTACATTAAAGAGAATCGCTTTATTTAAGGTGAATAAAATCCTTTAGTTAATGGAGTTGAACATTAATTGAGGCGCAGACACACACCTGACTCGTGTGTGTAGAGAAGGTGAGATGAACTGGGAAAGCAGGCAGTGGGTCAAACCACTGTGAGGAAGGAGAGGGGGGAACTCAACTGTTTCTAAATGCAGTTTTGTTTTTTTCCTACTTACACAATTATTTTAGGTATACATACATATATTTTTCATATAATAGAGAATACATATAATAGAGAGTGCGATTTATTTTGTATATTTTTTTGGGGGGGGGGGGGGATTACGCCTATGGATGATAGTGATGGGAAGGATTTTTTGTGAATCAGTTCTTTCGGACAGTTCGTCTCAAAAAACGGTTCAAAAAACGGTTCACCAGTTCTTTTACGTCCTTACGTCATGACGTCATGCATATCCAAATATCATCTCGGCGGATGAACATACACACTAAACACATTTAAATAAAGTCATGTCTATTGCATGAGGGCATATAGCTTATCTGTTTAAATTAAATCATCATCATCTTAGAAATGTTCCATACATTTACATTTTGCACTGAATCACCCAATACAGGCACTGATGTGCAAAACGTTGATGTTTAAAGTTGTTAGTAAATAAACTTACTTTTCATTTAAGTCGTCAGTTCACCTGTGCTCATATATCAGCAGCGCAGCACCGGCCTTTACAGTGTGTAAAGTGTGTGTGTGTGTATTAATGTCAGACAGCACACGTACTGCTCGGTAGGTCGCGCATGCTCAGTATCAACAATTCGCTGGTATCATTAGTATGTCGGACGTGTCCGAAAGAAACGGTTCTTGATACTGCAGCACGCGTACTGCTTGGTAGGTCACGCATGCTCAGTATCAACAATTCGTTGGTATGAGTAGTGTGTGGGACGTGTCAAAAAGAAACGGTTCTTGATACAGTGCTGGTGACTCGAGAACAGCAGTATGTGTGCTGCTCGGAATCGGCAGGTATGCGCATGCTCAGTGATGATCACTTGTTCAGCAGCATGTTTCAGTTTACTGTGTGTACTGTTGGAGAAACTAAAGAAGAACCCCATTCTCATACACCTCATACACATTCAAAAGTGAGTAACTTGAGTAATTTTGTTGATTAGTGCTGATTTGAGACGCGAATTGGTGAACCGGTTCGACCGATTCACTAAAAAGAACCAGTTCAAATGAACGATTCGTTCACGAACCGGACATCACTAATGGATGAAGAATTTACCTTTTCATCAGAAGAAGATTGTGATTCCGATGAGGATCGTTTGCATTTTGAAGAGCGAATCGACCCATTCGAGGACTTTCCAGCAAGTTGCTACGATGAGTAAGTTATGAAGTCTGATTCTGATCATATAAAACTCAAATTGTTTGTAGACATCTCTGCCTAGCTTTTGTCAGCATTGCCTGTTTGAAATTGTATGCCCTAAATATTGTTGACGTTCTACAACAGGAGTGGCCAACCCGCATGCGGCTCTTTTGCTGGTTTCATGCGGCTCTTACGTTCATATCGAAGTTTGTGTTTGTTTGTTTTTAATGTGCGCGTTCCCTTCGCTTGAGTTCAATACGATTTAAGACTTAAATGAGCTTGCCCCTACTGGGAAACTTTGCTGTATATCAGACCTAAAATTTTCGGCTGAAATACCTAAATCACCGAAACAACACGGCAGAAACAAAATTGTAATGACGCAATAAAAAAGCGCAGCAGCACACGGTTATCTGGATAAGAGCAACATGTCTGCGGTGTGCGGAGAGCGATGTGCAAAACATGCAATGCTGAAATTTCAAGAGGGGGTGTATCTGCAAAGAGTTTCTCCAAGTCGGGTTTAATTTATCACCTGAAATCCAAACATCACGATTGCCATTCTAAATATGAGAAGAACGCGGTGCAGAAAAGTAAAGTGAATCCGAGCATGCGCACTCCGTCTGTAGAGGACGTTTTTGAAAAGGCAGGAAAGTTTTCCAGTGATGGTGCCAAGGCAAAAGGCATAACACAAAATAATATGGATTTCATTGCCTTTTGAATTGAATTTTCATTTTGGTGCATCCCTAAAATATTAGCATTGTTGTGGCCCTCTGACACAATTCAGGTTTCTCATGTGGCCCCTTGTAAAAATGTATTGCCCACCCCTGCGGTATATTCATCTCACGCACATGCGCATTTGACGAAAATACCGTATTGAACTCAAGCGAAGTGAACACGCACATAAAAAAACACCAAGTCTGTGTTTTCTACCCTGAAACACGTGAAATCAAAGCATCGATCTGTTCTGACTGACACCCATGTGAAAGAATTGTATGTGTATGATGTGGCTCTTTGCAGTAACACAGTAAAAAATGTGGCTCTCGGTCTCTGACTGGTTGGCCACCCCTGCTGTAGACCATCTGTCATGGCACTTGTTGATGAGAAGATGTTGGGAACGGGCTACAAACTGTTCGTTGACGACTTCTACACAAGTCCAGCACTGTTTAGAGATCTCCTAAAAAAAAAAAAACATCTGGGCATGTGGGAAATTTCAGTCCACAAACCCTCAAACCATCACCAACAAGCTTCTGAAAAAAGCTCCTCGAGGCCTCATCACTGGCTGAGAGAAGAGGATGTGCTGTTTGTAGAATGGAAGGATAAAAGGAAGGACCAGATGTGCTCCATCATTCACAGAGGCACTGAAGGAAGCATTGTGCTACTTTTATTTTCATTACTTTCTTCTTCTACTGTTTTTCTAATGTTCAAATACCAGTCTTATGCTTATTGTGTGAATGTTATTATTCCCAGTACATTTGGTTATCAGGCTGCTTTTCCTCAAACAGACGGAGGGAGAAAAGGACTACACACAGTCTCAGAATAATGTTTATAGGAATCTCGTTTTTATTGTATTTTCTTCAAAGCTGAAATATAAACTCATTACACATGTGACTTTTAACCCGTCACTATTCTGGATTGTTTCAGAACCGAATTCATGTGTTTATATATGAAAAAAAAAAAGTTTTATGACGTTCTAAGGAACTTCAGCATCTTTGGATGATGTAAAGCCCAAAGTGTGTTCTTTCAAAAGAGATGTAAATTGTGTATGTAGCACACTGTTGTCAGGAACTTTTACCATTGAAAGTCAGGAAGCCAGCAAGAAACCGGGTTTATTTTCATATAAGTAACAGTATTTAGTTCAGTAAACTTCAGTTCATTTAAAGGAGAATTCAGTGCTGTTTAGTTCAGTAAAGTCTTCATTTAATCCAAAACTATTCCATTCATTAAGTTCAATTATCCTCAAATTAATATTTTTACATTAAATAAAAACAAATCATCCAGTTTTCATAGATGTTTATTTAGTGAATAATGCATTTAATAAACAATTGGTTTCACTCAGAATGACATTTTATTTTTTAATAAGTAGTAAAAATGTGTTTTTTTTATAAAACTCATCTGAAGCATATTGATAAAAATGCACCAGTTGGTTAAAAGAAAACATTTAAAAGTAAAACATTTATTCCAGCTCATAAATCCTATAAAACATGCAGCATTAAACATGAACTTCCAGCAGATGAACATCTCATAATACTGTCTGGAAGTGAGAAATGTACAGGTTGTTTTTACTCCATACACATGAACTTACTTTGATCAGAAACACAATCATACTCCAAATCAATTAATCAATAAAGTCAATAAAAGAATCCCAAACTGCTGTGTGTCTTGTCCTCGCTATTAATGACGTCATTAGAGCTCCACTACTTCTAATGACCTGCTGTGACAGTGAGCTCTAATACACATCACACTGCCACCTACTGGTCATTTATGATTCTGCAACATTCATAGAGTCACTCCGGTCAACTTCCGGTTCTCAACTCGGATTCACTCGCTTTATACACAGTTTACAGCCGTTTTTATCTTATTTATGACTGTAATATCGCTCTTCTCTCAGGAACAACAGAAAAGCTGTGAAGACATGACATTTTATCCGCTCTTTAGCTCTGTAATGTGCGCATGCGCATAGTTTCAGGTTAAAAGAGACCGGGTTACGTCACAGACGGAGGGCGGGGCATCTCCTTGTGACGTCACAGTAAGGCAACGTCTACAATTGGAAACGCGTCTCTGTTTCTCTAATTTCCGAGGTTTTTGCGTGTGAGTAAAGAGGCATAAACATGGAGCTCTTCAGAAGGTTGAGAGAGTTTTTTCGAACCAGAAGAACGAAGAAAACTAAGCAGATTGCTGAAATGAAGGAGAAGCTGGAACACATAGAGAAAGTAGAGAAAGACTTGGATGCATTTTCTCTTCTAATGATAGAGAAGATAACAGAAGTGAAAGAAGAGAAAGCCATTCTGCTACAGACGGTGCAAAAGCTGGAGGCTACTTTGGCTTCTGAGCGAAAGCAGCAGGAACAGGATATAACTGAGAGAAGCCAGAGCTGGGCGAGAGAACAAAAACAACTGGAGGAACGTGTTGCTCAGCTTGAGTTTATTTTGGAGCAGACCACCATGGAGCTCCAGTCTTCCCTGAAAATCCATGAGGAACTGGAGAAAACTGTAGATTGTGAGAGAGAGAGCTGGACGAGAGAACAAATGAAAGTGGAGGAACATGTTGCTCAGCTTGAGGTCACTTTGGAACAGACCACCATGGAGCTCCAGTCTTCCCTGAAAATCCATGAGGAACTGGAGAAAACTGTAGAAGGTGAGAGAGAGAGCTGGAAGAGAGAACAAAAACGACTGGAGGAACATGTTGCTCAGCTTAAGCTCACTTTGGAACAGACCACCATGGAGCTCCAGGATACTCAGAATCACTGTGAGAAAGTAAAAAATAGTGCAGAGCAGGAGAGAGATCATTTGATCAGAGACAAAGAGCGACTGGAGGAACGTGTTGCTCAGTTTGAGCCCACGTTGGATTTTAAAGAAAAACAAGAGGACGAAAGAGAGAAAACTAAACTTGACATAGAGGAGAGGAACAACTTACAGCTTCAGACCAACAGGGGGCTCCAGGATACCCAGAATCTCTGTGAGGAAGAAAAGAAGACTTCAGAGAATAAAACAGATCATTATATGAGAGTCCGAGAGCGATGGAAGGAAATTGTTGCTCAGCTGAGACAAGAAAACATTCAAAAGAAAAGGAGAAATAGAAAAAAAAGAAGACGACAAGAGAAACAAAGAGTCTGAACATGCCTTTTTCCTCTTTTTGTTTCTCTTATGGCTATTTATGATAATTTTACACTTATAGTCAATAGTATAAAGCTGAGTGTAAAACTATTGTATCTTGTAGATCGTCTCATCTTTTGATAATTTTTTATTTCTGTCTTGTCAAATCTTTTTTTAAATCTTGATTTTAATCTTTTTCTACAATGAGACACAATAAACACTATTAACAACCATTATTTTTGTCTTCCTTACAAACACCGTATGACCTCCTCATGGATTCTTCCACTTAGTTTATATCCCTCTTGTGGGGCAGGGGGCTGTGGCTCGGGGTCATAATGCTGAGGGGGAGGGAGGTCAGGAGGGAGAGGGAAACTGGTCCTCAGTGCCACATTGTGCAAAACACCACACACCCTGATAATCTTGTACACTTTTTCCGGGTGGTATAGAAGTCTTCCACCTGAGACATCCAGAGCTCCACATCTGTATTTCAGGAGGTGAGGAGCGTCTGAGGGGTGAAGCCTCTGTCACATGTCATATTATAGACTACATCAGGACAATGTTTACATTTTCTACATGTTGTTAAACTCAACAAGAAGCCAGTCATCACGTCCTGCAGCTGCCTGTAGTCTGTTCCCTACACTGCTATGTGTCAGGATAAAGGAATCATGTGCTGAAGCAGGTCAGTGTGCCACAGTGAAGGGAAACCTGATGTATCGACTACCCACCTTAATAATAACATCCAAAATGACAGGCATTATGACACTCAGGGGCAGATACCAGACCTATAGCATGAGATTTAATAGAATTATATTATATCTAAAGAAGGTCTTTGTGAAAAAGTTGATTATATATAATATTTATATAAAGTATTTCCCTGTCTGCCATTTCCCACTAAAACAACCTGTTGTCATTAACCCCAGAGTGGTGAGGACCTGTATTTGGACAGGGATGGCATGGTTCTGGTGTGTTTCACTCTGTAGTACTGGACCCAATTCAGCACATAGATCCAGGAGCACAGCTGTAGGAATCTAAATCAGCTTATTAGCCAGTCATCATCCAGGCCAAGAAATCATCATGGTCCCTGGAGTCTCTTTCTATCCTTAATCTTCCATTGGCACCGCAGCATTTATGATTTATTCCAGCTCATTATGTAAAAATAAAATAAACTGATATTTGGTCCTGTGCCATGAACATAAAAGCAATAATAGCTACAGAAAAGCTCCTGCTTCCCTCTGTAGCGGGTATTTAAATCCCATTTAAAATGCTTTCAGTGATTCTACATTCTGTTTCTATGAAGTGTTTTTACAGTTTGCATGTTAATTGGCTGTATGGTGCATTTAAGAGCATTTTAGGTGAATTTATGAACCACATCTGTCTGGAAAAGACAAGTGTCCAAATACTTTTGACCTCACAGTGTGTATCAGCTGAAAAGCAGCAGCTTCGGATCAGTCGCGTTTCCACTGGGATACAACTCTAAAATATTACTCTTGATTTTTATTATATGAAATATTTTATATTATATATTTGATATTATTTAAATTATTAATATACAGTCTCCTCCAAGCAGCTCGTCCCCTGTGAGGACTCGGTCTCCTCCAAGCAGCTCGTCTCCTGTGAGGACTCAGTCTCTTCCAAGCAGCTCGTCCCCTGTGAGGACTCAGGACTCAGTCTCCTCCAAGCAGCTCGTCTCCTACCAGTCATGAGCCTCACATAGAGATAAATACAGAGCACATAGTGTTTGAACAGCTTTATGTTATAGGTTACAGAGGGATTTCTGTCCAACACCAGGGGATCAGGAGGAGAAGGAAAAAGATGAAGAGATCAAGAGGAAGAAGATGAAGGGAAGATGTTATGGACTCGTCTCTGAGCAACAGTTTAAAGTCTCATCTCACTCGTTCCTGTTCAGTATCTCACCTCAGGTCTGGGGATATCAAAGATTCCTGTAGATGATGTGTTGTGTATACAGTAGAACATCAGCTGTAGGAGAACCAGGGAATAATTGACTAAACAAGGATTTAAATATCAAGATTTAGCAGAAAGGAGGAAGTTGTTTTTGCTGTGAACTGATCAAATGTTACACTAGGGCACTTTGTATTTGTGGAAGTGGTGTTACGAATCTCACGTGTAAACATTTCAATTGTTTTTATGCCTCGTTAATCTTAAAACTAACATTTATAGAACTGACTAATAGAAAGTGTTTTTTTTTCATGGATCACCTCAAATCAGTGTTACATTCATTGTGTGTGTATAATGATGGCATGTCAGCTATAAAGGTGATGGAGGAAAAGTCAAATCCAAATGAAGTTTGTCACTTTTTTGTTTCTTGTCATTATTTGTTGTCCTCCCCATGTGCTGCTGTACACAGGTGAACAGAGACGTCCATTCCACACCAAGCTTTTTACAGAAATCACCAAATCTTGATTTTAATACTGCTGAGATGATTTTATAGGAGTTTAGTTTCCTATTTTAATACCAATATAAAAATCCCATACATATTATTGTGTAGTCGTGGACCAGTTGAGAAAACACTAAGTGCTTGTTAAAAGACTGGCAGCAGATCAAAATCAATCTCATCTTTTATTAATGTTTTTTCTTTTTTAAATACATTTTTGGACTTGAATGTATTTAATAAAAAATATGTATTACAGTTAATTTACCTTGTGATTAATTTACCAGATTATTTTATTTTTATGATAATTTCTTGCTTACAAAAGTCTTAATAAGTAGATGATTATGAGTGAAGGATGACAAGAGACTATAAATACTACCATGTGTTTAAGTACAAAATCTGTTTGTGTTTAGAGAAGGTAAGTATAATGAATAATCTAAGGGAAATGAGATAAAGTCTGTTAAAAGTGCAGTGTTGTCAGGAAACAGAAGGAAACGAGGCCAGGTAGCATGAATGAATGATTTCTAATAGCTCATAACACACATCTGACACGCGCTAATCACGTGTTCTCTCATGCTCTATTTCCAATGCACTTCTACTCCCCCTAATGGTCACTTTAAGTATAACAACAACAGGTCACCACATGCAGTACAAACTAATTACACCTCAAAATAAACCCTACATTTTTATCAAAATCACATTCCAAACTGCAAACACGTGTTTTCTATTAAATAATATAATTTTAAATATTTTAATACCCTACTGTGTCTAAACAGAGGAGCGCTATAGCAACTCGTGTAGGGTTTACAATCACACACCAGTTCGCTTGTCTTAACACCACCCGTTTTCAGCTTCCGCGTCTGCGTTTGAATCATTGAAGCCCCGCCTCTTTTGTGACGTCGGTATCTCTGATAGCGCCCTGGACTCGCTTTTATTGTCATGACAACTTTGTTGTGCTGCAGTTCAACACAAACATTTACTGACCACAGCAATGAAGCGCAAACAAACAGCTGAAATGTTTTTAATTGTTTTTAGTGATAAGCGTCAATGTTTTGAACAATCCGCTCTCCAAGACGCCAAAAAAGATTTTTCAGCCAGAAAGAGCGACTTTCAGAAGAAAGAAGGAGAAATAATGACAGATAATAAGACGGGTAACAGCTACAGCTGCTTCTCCTGCTGTCAACTTTATTCAACTTTATTGTCATTGTACAGAGAACAAGTACAGAGACAATGAAATATAGTTATCATTTAGTTCCTAAAAGCACATTAAATATCAATCTGTCATGCAGGAAATATAAAATGATTTTGTACTGACTGAGTAATGCAGCACTTATAAAATATTTGTACTACAACATTGTGTGTGTTTAAGACTGGTGCAGTTTTGCATGACTCTGTTCTGTTCACTGTTTTAACTAGAAGTTTATAATGATTTCTGTTTAACTTAAAGTTTGTTTTGTATTTTGTAGATAAATTTAACATTGCCAAGTGCAGAGATAAAAAAGGCAACATCAGAAGGCCAATGAATGCCTACATGGTTTGGGCGAGGAAACAGAGGCCCATCTTTTCCAAGGCCAATCCCAATAGCAGCTCTGCAGAGATCAGCATGCAGCTTGGGATCGCGTGGAACAAACTGAGTGAAGAACAGAAGAAACCCTACTACACTGAATCATGGAGGCTTAAACAGGAACACGAACAGTTGTTTCCTGATAGGTGAACTTTCTTTATAGACAAATGGCAAAATAACCAAACAAACGCATCAATTCTGACACTTTTATTGTTTTTATGTTGCTTCTTACTCTTTAAATTCTTCTTTTCTATCATGTAGATTGGGTTTATAAACCGCTTCCAAAGAAGGGAAGGAGAAAAGGCAGTTTGCAGAGTAGTGACTCACAGAGGAGACCTGATCATCAACCAAACCACCACATAGTCATGAACATGCCAGAAGAAGTACCAGTCCATGACCTCGTGCCTGAAGTTAGTGATCAGTTCCCCGGCCTTAGCCACCAAGAACTGCTGTCTCCTAAAGACATCTGCTTTGATCCTCCTCTTTTCCCTTCTGTTTCTGAGTCGACGTTCTGCCAGACCAAGTGAGTTAGTAAACTGCATTGGAACAGTTTCAGAAGAATGACATGCAAATGAAGTTTTACTCTGCATCTTAAATAATCGCCATAATCGCCACTCATTTACTTTAATATGCAGCTAAAATTGTGCACTTCTGTTTACCGCACCTGCTATGGGTCTGACTGTACAAGCAGTGAGGTTCAGCTCGAGGACGAGGAGGAAATCACTTTGCTCAACAACGACATCTTTTCCATGTTAAATGAGGATTGTGACTTTTTTAACCAGTCTGGAGACCAGAATCATACTGAAGACCCCCACAACAGCACAGAGACCCTGGATTCTGTACCAGCCTTTGATGTCGACAGCTTCGAGGATCTGTTGAAGCAACTTGAAGATATAGAAAATGATTCAGGAATAGAGGAAGATGGTGAAATACGAACATTTCATGTACTTTAGTTAGCATGTTGTTTCACCATCTTCATTTTATATTACATTTTATTTTAAACAACTTTTATATAAGAAAATAAATATTTTGTATGACAATCATGTCTAATGTCTCTTCATCACAGAGAAAATTCAATCACTTCATTTTCTTTCCTGAAATCCACTTTAGTAAAGTCAGTGATGTTTGATGTCCTTAAAGAAAAGGAATTTGACAGAAACTGAAGTTGAGGTATTTTCTTGCAGCTTTAGTGCTTTGTTTAAATTAAATGTGGGGCAGAACCTGATTCACTTAAACATCTGTACTTGATAATTGTGCACGTGAATTAGCACAACAAATTCAGTGAGCGTAAGTAAAATGATCATGTTCCTACAGTGTTCATTCACTGTATAAATGTAGATCAAAATACAGAAAAGGACTATAAAAGATAAATACAATTATTTAGCATCATTAGCTAGGTTAACTAGCCAGCTAGCTATTTTTAGCTTCAAGAGTTTTCTTCCTCAGTCTAAATATCAGATTTGTAGTGAACTATAAGTAAACTCTTGGTATCTATACGTTTATTGGTCTCCTACACCATTAGCTGAAAGGTCCATTTCTGCTCACTGCAACATTTATGGAAATGATGATAGATAGATAGATAGATAGATAGATAGATAGATAGATAGATAGATAGATAGATAGATAGATAGATAGATAGATAGATAGATAGATAGAACGAACGAACGAACGAACAAACGAACTACACAGCAACGAAATGCCGTTTGGCATTAACCAGAAGTGCAAAATGTAGCTATCGTGCAAAAGTGCAGATAAATATATGTCATATTTACAGCAAGTGATAAAGTGATCAATATGTAAACATATGTACAGTGGATAAATATAAAGGCAGTAACAGTGCAGAGATGTGTGGACATCATTAAGAAGTACAGGATGGATCTAAGGCTATGGCATTGAAGAGTAATGTGCAGAAGTGAAGGTTACAAGATTATGGCATTTAAGAATTAGCAAGCTAAATAACAAGTCTATAATTTTTGTCAAATTTATTTACTTTTTCCTGCAATTCTGTGATCTTTATGCTAATGATCAGGAGTAAACACAAAATGAGGAACATCGCTTTTCCCCTCTTCACTCCGGTACCGATGGTCCTGATCACCTTTCCGCCTGTTTGGGGATTTTATGGGTGATTTGTTTCTAAATAATAATAATTATAATTATAATAAATGATAAACTCTGTGTTTTAAAGAGAATAAAATCCATAAAGCTCGGAAACTCACAGTTCCAGGAGTCGTACAGTTCACTTCATCCCAGCAGAGGGTCTTCATCCTCCACCTGAAACACGCCGTCTCTCAGAGCTACAGGAGGAAAATCCAAGTGATGCTGAGGAAAGAAAAGTCCAAACAAATATCAAATATATAATATAAAATATAAAATATTATAAAAAAAAAAAAAAGTGATCTTTCAGAGTGGAATCCCAGTGGAAACGTGACTGATCCAAAGCTGCTGCTTTCCAGCTGATACACACTGTATGGTCAAAAGTATTTGGACACTTGTCTTTTCCAGCCAGATTTGTTTAATAAATTCACCTAAAATGCTCTTTAATGCACCATACAGCCAATTAACATGCAAACTGTTGAAACACTTCATATAAACAGAATGTTTATTTATTATTGCTTTCATGTTCATGGCACAGGACCAAAAAAGTCTCCAGGGACCATGAAGATTTCTTGGCCCATGATGATGACTGGATAATAAGCTGATTTAGATTCCTACAGCTGTGCTCCTGGATCTATGTGCTGAATTGGGTCCAGTATTACAGAGGGCAACAGGTTGTTTTTAGTGGGAAATGTCTTAGATTCATAATATGATGTATATATATATATATATATATATATATATACATATATATAATATGATATGATGTACCTGTTCCAGACTGTGTTGTAGACTACAACAGGTTCATACAAATTATTCAGTCATGTAAATCCAGCTTGATTATATTTCATATATGATGGAACTCAAAACATCAGTGCTTATGCTCCACAAATGTGTTGTGAGATGGAGGAGAAGGAAAAATGCTGGAGTGGTAGAAGGTGTTCCTAGGAATGAAAGATTAGTGATTGGGGCAGACTTTAATGGGCATGTAGGTGAAGGGAACAGAGGTGATGAGAAGGTGATGGGTAGGTATGGCTTTAACCTCTTAGTCATCAGCGTTGCATCAGCGCAACCGATATCCCATTGTTCTCAGGTGCTAATGTTTAGCAATAGATCCCACTACATGCCCTGCGAGATGGTGGTGCCCAGGAACCTGAATGACTCCACTGCTGCCATAGTGCTGTTCATTATGATGAGTGGGGGGAGTGCAGGGGGGGTTCACCTAAAATCCACAATCAACTCCACTGTTTTAAACGTGTTAAGCTCCAGGTTTTTATGACTGCACCATGTCTCTCAGGTCTTTCTTCACTGAAGCAGGGTCGTTGGCTGAAAACTGATTTTCCAGCTTTTTAGAGTAGATCCTTTTAGACACTCTATGAGGATCAATGATGAAAATTAATCTTCCTCATATTAATAAATTAATCATGTACTACAGAATTTGAAATTAACTTGAAATCCTGTCAACTGAGAACAGAAAGCTGAGGGTACATTGGGAAGAAGTCTCCCAAAGCTGGAAAGGTGCAATCTGGAAACATATGCAGGTGCAGGTGATTGTGTGGATCCATAGGGTAGTGGTCATCACATCTGCTTTACTTCTGCGTGAAGGTTCTTCTGTGACCCCCAGTGGAACCATGCAGCTAGCAAACATGAATGAGGTTTATGTATTTGTCACAAATTGTTACTCAATCCTGGAAATAAATAAACAACTTTTGGTGTTTCTGCATTGTGCTTGTAACAGAAATGGACAATAGGAATTCCAAAACGCTCAAGAGCATGGCTCCACTGGGGGTCGAATCCAGGACCTCCTGCGAGTAAAGGAGATGTGATGACTGTTAAAGCTGTAAGAGAAGTTTTACACTAAGGATGGAGAAAAGGAGAACTACAGGGGAATATAGTTGATCAGTCACACCATGAAGTTATAGGAAATAGTGGAAGCCAGGCTGAGTTTATTCATTAGTTATTTATCCAGTCATCATCTGTTAACCTGTTATTTCAACAAAACCAGATTTTCTCCTGCAAACCAAGTTCAAGAAAATGCTACAAGGAATTGACTCCCATGTCGTGTTTGCTGGACTTTAGAATGTAATACTTTATTGCACTGAGGTGCTTTAGTACATAAAGGTCTACATTTAAACATTTATTATTTTATAATGATTAATTTTTATTATTATTATATGCAGATTTACATATTTATGAAACCCAAAGAGATAAAATTATTACATTTCCAATAATTGGTTTAATTAAACAATGTTATTTGAGTGTTATACAATCAACACATCCTCGTCAAAGCAAGGAACATTCATAAACCCCCAAAAACTATAATTAATGATGATAATGATAACAATAATAATAATAATAATAATAATAATAATAATAATAACAACTGCAGTTGGTTGTCAGATGTCAGTCTAACACTGCCCTCTAGTGGTGTTTTGTTGTCTAGTTATATGTGATCTTTTACAAAGCAAGATATTTTTCTTGATAATATTAAACTGTCTAAAACTTAAACTGTTTACTGTTTAACATACAGGGGGTTCATGTTTATTTTTTAAGCTGAATGTTTGTGATATAAATAAATAACACAGAAGTTAAATGAAGCTGATTAAAATTAATGTAATTTTGTGTTTTTTGAGAGATTGCTGAAAGGAAATTTCTGTAACTATCTATGGATTCGGACTCGGTCGAGCTGAAACGGTGAACCGACTCTCATGAACCTCATTGTTTTGAATAGAAGTGATGAACCGAGCTGTCTTGAACCGAGTCACTTGAACTGAATCCAAGGAGTCGAAATCATCGAATCAAATCTTTTTGAACTGAATTGACCAAACTGAATGGACTGAATTATTAAAATGAATCTATTAAATATTTATTTCTGATGTTTTTCTACTAACTGCAGTTGTCAAAAGTTATACTTGAACTATGATGTTATGAGGCTGCATTGGAACTAAACTTTATAGTTTTGTGTGCATCAGATGAACCCATGAAGAACTCATGTATTGTAAACTGATTTAATCTCTGTGTTATTGTGATTTAATATTTAAACTGATGCTGTGAATACTGTTTAATAACTGTTTATTTTATTACTTTAACTTCTGTTCATGTAAAATTGGGTTTAAACAGAACTTTTATTTTAATATCATTTACTTTTATCCCGTTTTCCCAACATTTTATCATGTGGATTTTAATTCTTAGTTAAATTTAAATGAAGTCCAACACTTTAATAATAGAAACAAAACACACACTATATTTAAGATATTTATTTATTTTGAAGTAATTAAAAATATTCAGTTACAATAATCACTGATATTTTGTACTTTATTATATGTAGGACATGTCCAGCTTGATCTCCTCTTTTTCTTTCTCTGGTTTTCTTTCTCTAGTGCTGAAGTCATATTGCTGAACAGCTGTACAGCTTCCTCCAGTCACTCTCGGGTTTCCATCCTCATTTCTCTTCCCTCACCTAAGAATCTTTGTTTCCTCAGAGATTTTCTGCGACTCTTTGCGTTTGTAGAGGTTCAGCTTTCTGTTTCTGCTGTTTATATATATATATATAAAATGCTTTTTCTAAGCATTTTTTATCAGTTATGTCGACTTTTTTTATGTCGCCGAACCCTAATATCTCGAGCACAAGGGGGGAAAAATTTGCCATTTAACGTCGGTTATCTTGGTGCAGCCGCAGAAGAACTCGCGGAAGTGGCGGAAAAATCAAGTCTTACAGCTGCTACAGGTGTTGTTTGTATACTGGTGAATCTCTGCTGTTAGTTAGTGCTAGTGTTAGTAGTGTTAGTAGTGTTAGTAGTGTTAGTAGTGTTAGTAGGGGCGCGGCGCGGCTTTGGGAAGAAAAGAGCAGCCGTTGAGAGAGTGCCGGTGGGAAGACACGTACCGGGATACGCATGAGCGATAACAACGACCGCCGTGAACCAACATATACCAACAATAACGGACAGTGAGAGTGTGGAAGTTTAAATAGGAGCTGGTGATGATGATAAACGAGCACCATATGTGCGCGATTGAAGCGGAGCTTCAGAGAAAGTGGCAGAGAAAACACCTGACACGCTGAAGGGGCCGAAGGGGGCGTGGCAGGTGGATTCCTGACAGATAAACATGTACTGTATGTATTTTTATAGCATGCCTTCATCAAACAAATCGCGGCAACGCTGTTGTGTAAAAAACCCTTCAAAACACGTGCATGCACATTCTCATTTATTAACGCACATCATGTACATAAAGAAATTTCAAGCACGTTATATACTGCCCATTTTGATTTTCGTTTATCTCGATCATCGGTTACCTCGATGCTTTTTGGGACCCCCTAGGACATCGACATAACCGGGTTCCACTGTATTAATAATTTAAATAATATCAAATAATAATATAAAATATTTCATATAATAAAAATCAAAAGTAATATTTCAGATTGAATCCCAGTGGAAACGCGACTGATCCGAAGCTGCTGCTTTTCAGCTGATACACACTGTGTGGTCAAAAGTATTTGGACATGTGTCTTTTCCAGCCAGATGTGGTTCATAAATTCACCTAAAATGCTCTTAAATGCACCATACAGCAATTAACATGCAAACAGTGAAACACTTCATATAAACAGAATGTAGAATCACTGAAAGCATTTTAAATGGGATTTAAAAACCCGCTACAGAGGGAAGCAGGAGCTTTTCTGTAGCTATTATTGCTTTTGTTCATGGCACAGGACCCAAATATCAGTTTATTTTTATTTTCCATAATGAGCTGGAATAAATCATAAATGCTGTGTGCCAATGGAAGATTAAGGAGAGAAAATCTCCAGGGACCATGATGATTTCTTGGCCTGGATGATGACTGGATAATAAGCTGATTTAGATTCCTACAGCTGTGCTCCTGGATCTATGTGCTGAATTGGGTCCAGTACTACAGAGTGGAAACACACCAGAACCATGCCATCCCCCAAATACACAGGTCCTCACCACTCTGGGGTTAATGACAACAGGTTGTTTTAGTGGGAAATGGCAGACAGGGAAATACTTTATATAAATATATATAATCAACTTTTTCACAAAGACCTTCTTTGATATAATATAATTCTATTAAATCTCATGCTAGGTCTGGTATC